>JBCEWC010001907.1:0-37539 GCA_038996855.1 Solanum aculeatissimum | reverse complement strand
TACAATATGGTTTGTCAAAAGTTATAGAAAGTATACACTTCTATACAATGTATATTACTTATACATGAGCTATACACTAAATATATATTATGATACATAAATATACACTGACTATACATGCCTATACAAAAGTGAAATCTTTTGGGCTAAGAAGTTGTGAAGAGAAAAATCATACAATTTGAGCCTTATGTGTTTCTAAGAAAGTGAAAATAATTTCACAGGTTGTCCGTTTGGGGATCACTGTTTAGTAAATGACGTTTTTTTTTTATTTTCTTTGTGACTTATGTAGCTTTTAGATTATAGTCTAAAGATCTCTTTGAATAAATTGAAAATCTTATGAGATAACGTCAAACCACAATCTAAATCTTAATAAGTTCTGCATACGTTAGACGATAGTTTGTTGTTTTGTTTATAAGGCTGGTCAATATATGAACAAATATTATATCCGAATCTAATGTTACCTAGACGAGTAATTACTCAAAGGTAATATTTCCAATATGGATCGGTCAGGTGATCGAGTATACGTCATAATTTTTTACTGTATTTGTCTCATTCTTAAAAATAAAAACTTTAAAACTTATTATTGACTTATTAGAGAACGAAAATATCTTATTTGTACTCCAAACAAATAAACACGTGTCGTAAAATAATTGGATGTTAGTGTGGTACAAGACTATTGGTAATATGTCTCTATTTTAATCATTTGCACTTCCAAATTTTATTTGAAAAGAATATTCGAGAAGCAAATTCAGAATTTAAACTTTATAAATTTTTATGATGATCTTAAATTAGTATATAATAACAACGGGAGTAAGAGATATTAACAAAATTAAATGACGAGTGTGTGTATATATATATATATATATATATATATATATATATAATATAACGAGAGACAAATATAATTTTTTAAGAGTATTAGAACAAATATAATTTTTTTTTAATTAGTATTTAATAAAATTTTTTCAATAATATACAAGATCTAGAGAAAATTAGCTATTAGATTCTCGTGAAGCTACATGTCCTACGTGTTTGAATAATAGTAAAAAATAATCTGATCAAAAAGTTATAATGAAATAATAAGTGCATATTTATTCTTAATAAGAGATTTCTGATTCAAGTCCTAACTATAAAATAGTTAAGTATACCTTTCTAACACACATTTATATTAATCGAACTCGAAAACAGATATCAAATAATAATCAAATTAAGCCAATGATGATATATGATAGACAATGATTGTACTTGTGTAACAATTGGTCCATACTTGTCCACGTTCATGAATCATGAGTCCCAATAATAATAATAATAATTTAAATTAATTCCATGCTGGAATTGTATTTTTTTTATGGTTCGTTTGGTCCGCGAGATAAGAAATAATAATTTTGAAATAAAATATAAAATTATTGTATATCGTTGTTTAGATTTTGTCTCTATTTTAAAGAGTTTTACAAATATTATACTAAAGAATTTTTTTTTTTTTTTCAGAAAATTTTTAGGCGTAACTTTTTACATAATACTACTAGAATCGAAAATTTAGAACACAGTATATGAGGTTGCAGTAATTGAGAGTACAAAAAACTAGGAGTACTCTGATCTAATTCATGCTCGGATATTTCTCAACTTTATAAACATAATATTAGACTGTCATCTAACATTTGTAATAAAAGGAGGTGATGCAGCTGCACCTTCCGGTATGACTACCTTGTTACGAGTTCACTCTAGTCACTAACCTCGCCTTCATCTTCCCTCTCCTTGCGGTTAAGGTAATGACTTCAACACTTCGCGCATGATCAACTCCCATAGTGTGACGGGCAGTGTGTACAAGGCCCCAAGAACGAATTCACCGTCGTATGACTGGCCAATGATTACTAACGATTTTGACTTCATGCAGGCGAGTTGCAACATGCAATCCAAACTGATAATGAGTTTTTGGGGTTAGCTCATTTTAGACAAAAAAAAATTATTTAGGTTTTAAAAAAGAAGAAGTCATTCACGGAATAATTTACACAAACAAGGATGATTTGTAAAAATTACATGAGTTAGACTTGCACTTAACATGTTCCAAACTTTAAGACTCATTATCTACTAAATTTCACGTCACACGCTAATTTTCGTTGAAAATTTCTAGGTTACGTAGTAATAACTTCTTTTTTTTAATTTTTTTTTTCAGATTCAGGCCGTAAAAATTACACAGTTAGACCATACTAACATGTTCCTAACTTTAAGACTCATTATCTACTAAATTTCATATCCCACACTAACTTCCATTGCAATTTTATGAATTTTTCACGATTTAAACTGCTTCTCTTTCGCTGGTCGCAACTACGAGAATCACTTTTATTTTCTTCTCCTCTAACTTCTAGGATCTGTTTAATCAATACCAAATATTTCAAATTTTAATTTTTATTTACATCAAAATTAAATTTTCAATATTTTTATGAAAAAAATTTGCAAAATTTATTTTTTCCTAGATACATTTTTTCTTCAATATAAATATCTTAGATACTTTTGGCCATCTTTTTCACTTTAGATATTTCCATCAATTTGTATGCACTTTTTCCCATATTTAAAGGGCCCAAAAAGCAAAAGCAAAAACAAAAATATCTTCTTCTACTCACTGAACCTTCTAGACACAAAGCGCATATTCCGCGATGTCCACGTCAGCAACCGACGCCGCTGCCGGAGAAATCGTCGGTTCCGATGACAGTGTTCTAGAAACTCCATTACTAGACTCGGAACGTTCGAATCTCCTCCAGAGTATAGCGGAGGAAGGCGGCTACGCATACGCAACCATGACGTCACTAGCGGCGGCCGGAGATATTAGAGCGGCGGAGGCAGCGAAGGAGATGGCGTGGGAACAGTTACATTCAGGTCCATGGAATTCAGTTGTGCCAATATGGAGAGATGCGTATTCAATGGCGTGTATACATTTAGCGAAACTTCATTATGCTAATGGTGAGTTTACTCAGGCGATTAAGGCTTTAGATATGGGAATTATTATGGGAGGAATGATGCTTAAGGATGAATTGAACATCGCGATTCGAAAGGCGTCGGAGAAGGAGAAAGCCAAGAGTGATCTCGGAGAAAAAGGTGAATCAGAGCTTAAATTTGTTTCTCAAGAAATTAACGTGGCGGAGGTGAGGTTCGTCACTCGCAATTTGCGTTTTTTTCTGTTGTACTATCTCCGTTTTAATTTGTTTGTCTGGTTTTGACTTAGACATGGATTTTAAGAAAGTAAAGAAGATATTATTCTTCATTCAAAGCCAAGACGAAAGACGAGAATTGACGTAAGGATTAAAACACTGAATAGACATAAAAGAGTAAAAGAAATGCTTCTGACTTGTGTAGAATGTATCATGATGTTGTTTAATCTCGTAGTCTTAAACATTATACGTGGAAAGTTAAAAAGAGACAATTCTTTTTTAATCAGATTAAAAAGGAAAGTAAGTCCAAAAAATTATAATATGGGTTTTGAATTTGTCATTATATTTATGTAGTAACAAAAGCTTATTGGCATATTATTAAGCATTTTTGAAGTTAAGTTGTTTCCAAATTTGGAAAGATCATTCTTTTTGGAACGGAACAAAAACATTGGGAAGGAGGGAGAATCTCTCTTTTTTTTTTTTTGATAACTAAGAAATCTTCGAAGACCAGTAGGCCATGGTTCAAAACTCGGTGGACAGGTTTTAGTTAATTTATGATGTGCGCCTAACCAACACATGACAAGTTGATCTCTTACCACTAGACAAAAGCCCCAGGGGTGGAATGGAGGGAGAAATTGTGACTATTTTATCTTTTTAGAATTTAATATACTTAAGAAATGTTAATAGTTTCGATCAAGGCTTTTTTAAAAAGTGCATCGGTCCTGTGCTCTATTCAGAATTTTGGTGAAATTTTTGTATGACTTGGCTCTGTCTGTGTTGTGTTTTCGTCTTTTGGGAAATATGCTAATGGATGAACTGATATATTAGAGTTGGACATTAGCTCATAGTTGGTTTTAAATGTGGGATAAGATCATATTGAAATAAAAGGAGGAGGAGCAGTTCGTTGTATACTTGTTAAGCAGGACAAAGGGAAAAAGAAACGTTTTTGTGAAATTCTCTTAACTCCGCGCTCAAGGATTCATATATCTTCTTATTAAAGTTTATGCTTTTCTCATTCCCTTTTAATGAACTAATATAAAAATTGCTCATTTCTATTTTATTTATCTCTCTGTTCACTCTTCAGTCATTGTTAATTCCCCTCTTTCATGTTTTGTGCTTTTGTATAATATGAATGAATTAACTGTTGAGTGGGGAAGGAAGTAATAAGATTATTTCTTTGCTTAAGCTTAAAAAAAACATGATTAGGAACTTTGGGTTTGTTAATCTACTTTCTGAGTCTTTTTTGATGAAGGAATCTCTTTTCTGAATCTTACTAGTGAGACTTTCTAAATATAGAAATGTTATATAGTTTCACATCCATTTTAACTAATCCTGTTTGTATTTTATAATTAATGGGTTTAGGTAATTCGTGGAATGCCACAATGGAGTAGGATTCTCTTTAAATCCTTGGTTGTACCATTTTTTGTCTAATTGGTTGGAAAACCTCTTTTAATCATGAGTTATAGCTTTTCGCATTTTTGCCTATTTGCTCCAGCTGTCTGTTGAAAAATTTGAATGCATTTTATGAATTACATTAATGAATACATGTTTTCTAGGTGAGCAGTGAGCTCATCAGTGAGTTCCCTTTAAGCTTGCAAACAGTTGAGGTGGTCTAGCATTTACTTGAGTACTAATAGTGTATTTGAGATGAGAAGTGTGGTTATTTATCTTCTGTTTCGACTTTGCAGGTGCAGCAGTCATTACCTAATAAGTCACTGTCTTGTAAGATAGTATTGAAAAGGTCAGCCTTATCGTTGGAGGCATTCCTGAGAGACCATTATTTGTCAGGATCTCCGGTTGTAATCAGAGATTCCATGGATCACTGGCCTGCTAAGAGTAAGTGGAATGACATGAATTATCTTAGAAAGGTTGCTGGCTTCCGTACAGTCCCTGTTGAGGTGATCACATTTACAGCTGACCTCTATATCTGTTGTATATTCCAACATTAAATTGTTTAGCAGATATCTAATCACATCTAAGTCCTTTTTTAAGCAAATGCCAACAATTCAAGTCCTTATAATATGTTCTTTTTTTCTTTTTCTTTTTTTTTGGGTGGGGGTGGGGGTGGGGGGATGTTACCTTCTTTGACAAAGCAAAATAGGAAAATTGCCCATATAATTATTCTGGCCCATTTTGGTTAACATTAACCAAATTACCTTCGACTCCAGATGTTTAACCAAGTAAACTAAGAAATCCTAGAAGCAACTTGTAAATCAAAAAAATTGAATAGAAACTACACCTGAAACTATTTAAACAAGCTCCAAAGCTTTATCCTAGTAAAAATAAAGATACTCTTCTTTTGTACATGATGGCACTCTCAGCTGTCAATGACTGACAAAACTAATTAAGGCCTCTTTTGGTGAAGGCTATCCCAAGATATATACACTCACTGCCCAAGTCATCAAAGCCAATTTTTGTGTCTAGCATATACATAGGCTTACAAGAAAGATTAGTTTTTTCTTTCTAGTCCAGTCAAAGATCCAGTGCTGAATTTTCCCATAGGAAGAACTACAAATACGATAAGCTGAAATATATGGAAACATTTATAAGCTAGACTGTATATGTTGGACCTAGGTTTGGCAACTAATTAATTGTTAAAAGACATGTAGACAACAAAAATATGTCCTACTTAAAAAATCTTATGATCATTTAATGGCATAGAGTTGATCAATAAATCTTGAAATGTATACATATAGCAAGTCAAAAGAGAATCAACGAGCTCAGGGTTTAGTTTTCACAATATTTTTATCCAGTCCAAATCGTTTGCAGAGGGATATATGATATAAATGTTTCATATGAACAAAGTGTGTCTTGTGAGCGATGTCAACTCTAAAGCAATCAATATGTGAATTAATTCCGACCTGCATATTCTACCTTTCACTGAAAACTTGATATTGACTTAAACCATCTTCCAGGTTGGAAAGAACTATTTGTGCCCAGAATGGAAGCAAGAGCTGATCACATTCTCTGAATTTCTTGAGAGAATCCGGTCCAATGATACCTCTGTGGAAACTACGTACTTAGCTCAACATCAATTATTTGATCAGGTCTAATTTTTCCTCTACATTTGTTTCTGTATATTTGTGTAAACACTTGTACCTTGAACTTATTTTTTTGGAATTAGCGGCTTAGCTCTGTAGCTAAATGACAGATACAAGAGCTACGGCAAGATATTGTTATACCTGATTATTGTTTTACTGGAGGTGGGGAGATTAGGTCGCTTAATGCTTGGTTTGGTCCAGCCGGGACAGTGACGCCTTTGCATCATGATCCTCACCATAATATACTTGCTCAGGTACAGACATACAGTCATATAGCAGATACATTTTTACAATGAGCTTAACAAAAAGTAAATCAGGTTAAGCTATTGGTGATTGCTTTGATTGATTAATTTTTTTAGGGGGAAAAGTTATTGTTACTGTGTGTATGTTGATATGTTTCATTTCTATTACTTGTGATCATTTGCATCTCAATTTACAGGTTGTTGGCAAAAAGTATGTACGGCTTTACCCAGCGTCACTTTTGGATGAGCTTCACCCACATAGTGAAACCATGCTTAGCAATTCCAGCCAGGTATATGCTTCTCCATTATTTTAATTGCAGTTCACCAGAATTGTCATTTCAATGGTCTGTTATTCAGTATTTTTAGCCTCTGGTAGTTGTTATGACTTCATTTGTTTTACTCAGCATAGTATTTATTTAAAAGAAGAGTTGAAAATATTAGTTGTTTAGTAATCTAATTACTCCTCATGTGTCGTGTTTTATGATAATATTTGGCTATTAGTGATTGTTGAAAAGTTCATATTGAAATTTGTGTAGTTTATATATTATTATTCTTCCTAAAAAGCTGTGGATCTTATATAGAGATGCATTTTACAATGTTCCAACATAAAAAGTGTCATCAATTGGGAAACAGGGAGGTGACCCAACCTATTGCCTCACTACCTCCACAGGGTAAGATCCACCCGCATACACTCTACCCTCCCCAGACCCCACTTTGTGGGATTTCACTGGGTATGTTGTTGTAGGTTATCAAAATTTTGGGATGGCCTGAAAAGGAAAATCATACTATACTTCTAGGACAGAGTGAATAGTGAATACTATATCTTTTAGGGAAAAAGCTACTGATTTCTTTTACCATGCTTACTCTGCTGCACATAACTGCACACGAGAACACGTCAGGGTAGAAGAGAACTATTATATGCATCTCCAGGTTCTTCTTCTCTTACATATCTGAGGGTTCCACTTATATTATCATACCTCTCTTTGATGAACTTATGATATCGTTTTTCCGTACCATTTCACTGTTACTTTCCGTAGTTGATATAGCCCACAACTTTTCGTCTTACACATTTGAAATCTTGTTTTGAAGGTTGATTTAGACAACATTGACGAGAAAGAGTTCCCAAATATATTAGACCTGGAATTTCAGGACTGTATTTTAGAGGAAGGTGAGATGCTTTACATTCCTCCTAAATGGTGGCACTACGTCCGATCTCTCACGACAAGCTTTTCAGTTAGCTTTTGGTGGAGCGGTGCTGAAAAATTAGATGGCTGATCGGTTGGTTTTAGGTGTCCCTTTCCTTCTCCCGTCTCGTCGTGTATACAAAAGGAACTAGTTCAAGTGTTGAACTATTCAACCATCATTCTTCTGCAGATAGCAGTGTGAGACTTCACCATTACTGCAGGAACAACTTAATTGGAAGAAGAACTTCTTGCTTTATGATTTGTAAGTTCTTGAATCACCCAGTTTTTGGGAAGTATAATCAGTGTGATTGTTTCAGCTCCAAGTAGCCTTGTTGTCTTTGAGACTTTGATGATAAATTTTTCAAAAGTGGTAATCTTGCTTTATTACTTGAAGGTTTGTCTGATCATTATCATGAATTTGGTAAATAAGGTGAAATTGAAATTTGACTTATTTGGAATTGAGACGTAGTTATTCTTGATTTGTTCCTTTTACTTATTTAACCTATCACTCTTTTGAATTAAAACATACCTTGATGTTGAATTCGGGAAGGTGTGTTTTAGTTCAGAAGGAGTTATAGTTGAAATAGATAAATAATGAGTATCATTTAATAGATCGTCACAGTGAACTCGCAAAGTATTGAGCTAAAACAAAGTCTGTCACGTATATTCTGTATACATGGAAAAAATTGAGATAATGTTTAATTTCTGTTTTGTGACAAATAAACTACAAAGAAGTGATATCCGTCTTTCAAAAATAATGAGTATTATTTAATATGTAGCCACCGATAAATCTAGAAAATTTGAGCTCAAATAAAATCGGTCAGACATATCTTGAATTTCTATTGTGACATAGAAACTTCAAAAAGCGACGTTCTCCTTTCTAAAACAATAATAATCATTATCGCTATCCATGGGCTCAAATATTTATGGATTAGTACAAATGAAAAAATTGTGATATTTCTTAATTTTTTTGTTTTGTGGCACATAAACTCTAAAACTAGCAACATTTACCTTTTAAAAATAAAGATTATAATATAATATGTCATCAACAAAGTACCAACAAAATTTGAGCTCAAATAGAGTTAACCATATATATTTTAATAAGTTTATGAATTAATGTACATAAAAATGAGTCAACATACGAAAAACGAAAAAATGATCTAATTTCTATTGAGCGCCCCCTAAATGATAAAAGATATGCGTAGATCAACTTGATGTTATTTTTATTCTTTTCCAGGTCATTACAAATGATTTTGTAAAGAGTTTGCGAAAAATTATTCGAAAGTCAAATTATCAAAAAATTCATGGGTTAACACACATGAAAAATAAAGAAAATCATATAATTCCTATTGAATGCCCCTAAATGCTAAAAAATGTTGCATGGATCAGGTCGAGACTATTGAAATTCTTCCTCAAGTCATAACAAATGGTTCTATAAAGGTTTCACAGAAAAGTTGACCGAAAGTCATACCACAAAAAATAATTATAGGCTAACACATAAAAGCGGAGAAAATTGCGCAACTCTTGTCGAGTTGCCCCAAAATGCTAAAACATGCCGCGTGAATCCATGTCGAGACTGTTGGGCTTCTTTCCCAAATCATTACGGACGACTCTGTAAAGGTTCTACAAAAAAATTGACTGAAACCCATATCAGTAAAAAAATTCTTGGTTAAACACACATGAAAAACGAAGACAATTATCTAATTTGTATTGAGTGGTCCCTAATTCCTATTGTGGAGCCCATAAAATGATCATGGGCATCGTTTGACCTCACTCGGCTTATGGACTCTTGGAGTGCTCGTTATGGACGGGTACATGGAAATTTTGAGAAAAATGGGCTCGAAGCCTTGACACCCCCAGAATTCGTGGACAAACATCACAAAAAATTGTCAAAATCATCTAATTCTTGTTCTGGAGCCCATCAAATGCTCCCGGACGTTGGTTGACACCATCGGACCTCCTAAGACTCTTGGCGAGGTCGTTAGGATGAGTACGTGAAATTTTCTGAGAAAAATGAGCTCGGAGCCGCAACACCCCAAAATCCGTGGGCTAATACCCATAAAAAATTATCGAAAAAAGCATGATTCCTATTTCGGAGCCCATAAAACACTCCTAGGCGTCGTCTGATTCCACCAGGCCTATTGGGAATCTTGGTAGGCTTGTTATGGACGGGTACTAGAATTTTCCGATAAGAATGGGCCTTGAGCCTCGGCACCCCCAAAATCCATAGGCTAACACTCACGAAAAATTGTCAAAATCGCTTGATTCCTGTTCCAGAGCCCATAAAACGCTCCTGGGCATCGTCCAACGCCACTGGGCCTACTAGAACTCTTGGTGGACTCATTACGGACGGGTATGTGGAATTTTCCAAGAAAAATGAGCATGAAGCCCGACACCCCTAGATTTGTAGGCTAACACCCACGAAAAACTATTAAAATCACTTGATTCCTGTTCTAGAGACCATAAAACGCTCTCGGGCAACCTTCGATGCCACCAAGTCTATTGGGACTCTTGGCGGACATGTTACAGATGGGCACGCAATTTTTTTTGAGAAAAATAGGCCGGAGCCCCAACACCCCCTGAATTCGTGGGCTAAGACTCACAAAAAACTAACGAAATCGCCTGATGCCTATTTCACAACACATAAAACGCTCCCGGGCGTCATCCGACATCACTGGGCCTACTAGGACTCTTGGCAGGCTCGTTAACGACGGATACGTGGAATTTTCTTAGAAAAATGGTCTCGGAGCCCCAACAGTACAAGAATCTGTGGGCTAACACCCATGAAAAATGTCAAAATCACTTGATTCCTATTCCGGAGCCCATAAAACGCTCCTAGGTGTCATTTGATGCCACTGGGCCTACTGAGACTCTTGGTGGGCTCGTTACGGATAAGTACATGAAATTTTTCAAGAAAAATAGGTTTGAAGGCCTGGCATCCCCAAAATTCTTATGCTAACTCCCATAAAAAACTGTTGAAATCGCCTGATTCCTATTCCGAAGCCCATAAAATGCTCTTGGGCATCGTCCGATGCCACTGGGCTTGCTAAGATTCTTGGAGGGCTCGTTAGGACGGGTACGTGGACTTTTCGAAGAAAAATGGGCATGGAGCCCTGACACCCCCAGAATCCGTGGGCTAACACCCATGAAAAACTACCGATGATTCCAAGAAAAATGGTCCTGGAGCCCTAGCACCCCAAGAATCCATGGGCTAACGCCTACAAAAAATTGTCGAAATCACCTAATTCCTGTTTCAGAGCCCATAAAATGCTCTCGGATATCATCCGATGCCACTGGGCCTACTAGGATTCTTGGCGGTCTCGTTACAAATGAGTACGTGAAATTGTTTTGAGAAAAATGGGCTCGGAGTGGTGGAACCCCTTAGAATTCATGGGCTAAACCCTATAAAAAACTATCGAAATCGCCTAATTCCTGTTCCAAACCCATTAAATGCTTCTTGGTATCACTTGACGCCACCGGGCCTACTAGGACTCTTAGTTGGCTCGTTACGGATGGATACGTGAAGTTTTTTGGGAAAATGGTCCTGGAGTATTGGCACCCCCAGAATTGGTTAACTCCCACGAAAAATTATCAAAATTGCCTAATTCCTATTTTAGAGTCAATAAAATGGTCTCAGACATAGTTCGATGCCACCGGGCCTACTAAGATTCTTGGCGTGCTCGTTACAGACGTGTATGTGGAATTTTCCAAGAAAAATAGGCTCAGAGCCCTGACACCCCAAGAATCTATGGGCAAACACCCACAAAAAACTATCAAAATTGCTTGTTTCCTATTTCGAAGCACATAAAATGCTCCTAGATGTCGTCTGGAATCGCGGGGCCTACTGAGACTCTTGGAGTCTTCATTAAAGATGGGTTGGTATAATTTTTCATAAAAAATGGGCCTCGAGCCTTGACAGCCCTAGAATCCGTGGGCTAACACTCACGAAAAATAACCAAAATTATCTATTTCTTGTTCTGGAGCCTATAAAATCTTACCAGGCGATCTCCAAAGCCGTTGGACCACCTGGGCCTCTTTCTGGGATTGTTACGGACCTCTCAGTATAATGTTTTAGAAAGGTTAGCCTCGAGCCCTGGGCAGCACCATGAACCGTGGGCTACCACCTACGAAAAAGGGCCCAAATCACCTGTTTCTATTTTCTTGGCCCATAAAATCCTACCAGGGGATCTCCAATGCCATCGGGCCACCTGGACCTCTTTTTGGGCTCCTTACAGACCCCTCAAAATAATTTTTTGAGAAAATTAGCCCCGAGCTATGGGCAGCGCCAGGAACTGTGGGCTAACACCCACGAAAAATGGCCCAAATCTCCTGTTTCCAGTTCCTTGGCCCATAAAATCATACCAGACAATCTCCAATGTCACCGGGACACCTGGGCCTCTTGACGTGCTCGTTACGGACCTCTCGGTATAATTTTTCAAGAAAGTTGGCCCTGAGCCCCGGGACGCGCCAGGAACCGTGGGCTAACACCCACAAAAAACTACCCAAATCGCCTGTTTCCTATTTCTTGGCCTATAAAATCCTACCAGGCCATCTCCAACCCTGCCAGGCCACCGGGGCCTCTTTCCTAGCTTCTTACGAACCCCTCGATATAAATTTTCTGGAAAGTTAGCTCCGAGCCTCAAGCAGCGCCAGGATTCATGGGCTAAAACCCATGAAAAACTGCCTAAATCGCCTATCTCCTGTTCCTTGGCCCATTAAATCCTACTAGGCCATGTACAACCCCACCGAGACACATGAGCCTTTTTCCTGGCTCGTTAAGGACCCCTCGATATAATATTTCAGGAAAGTTAACCCCGAGACCCGGGCAGCACCAGGAACCGTGGGCTAACAACTATGAAAAACTACTTAAATTTCTTGTTTCCTGTTCCTAGGCGCATAAAATCCTACCAGGCCATATAAACTCCACTGATCCACTTGGGCCACTTCCCCGACTCGTTATATACCCCTATATATAATTTTTCAGGAAAGTTGGCCCCGAGCCACAGGCAGCGCCAGGAATCGTGGGCTAACACTCATGAAAAACAGCCCAAATCGTCTGTTTTATATTCCTTGGCCCATAAAATCCAACCAGACCATCTCCAACCACGCCGGGCCACCTGGGCCTCTTGCCTGACTCGTTTGGAACCCCTCGGTATAATATTTTGGGATAGTTGGCCCCGAGCCTCGGGCATCACTAGGAATCATGGGTTAACACCCACAAAAGACTTCCCAAATCTTCTATTTCATGTTCCTGGGCTCATAAAATCCTACCAGACCATATCCAACCCTGCCGAGCCAGCTGAGCCTCTTGACTGGATCATTATGGACCCCTCGGTATAATTTTTTTTGAAAGTTGGCCCCGAGTCCCAGGCAGCGCAAAGAACCATGGGCTAACACCGACGAAAAACTACCCAAATCTCCTATTTCCTATTCCTTGGCCCATAAAATCCTACCAGGTCATCTCCAATCCCGCTGGTCAACCTAGGCGTTTTACCTGGCTCTTTAAGGACCACTCGGTGTAATATTTTGGGAAAGTTAGCCCCTAGCTCCGGGCAACGCTACGAACCGTGGGCTAACAACTATGAAAAACTGCCAAAATTGCATGTTCCCTGTTCCTTGGCCATAAATTCCTACCAGGTCTTCTCCAACCTCGCCTGGACACCTGACCCTCTTGCCTGGCTTGTTGCGAAACTCTCAGTATAATTTTTTAGGAAAGTTAGCTCAGAGCCCCGGGCAACCCCAGGAACTGTGGGCTAACACCCACGAAAAAAATGCCCAAATCACTTGTTTCTTATTCCTTGACCCATAAAATCCTATGAAGCCATCTCCAACCCCGCCGGGCCACCTGGTCCTCTTGCCTGGTTCATTACGGACCCCTTGGTAAAATATTCCTAGAAAGTTATCCTCGAGTCCCGAGCAGCGCCAGGAACTGTGGGCTAACACCCATGACAAACTTCCCTAATCGCCTATTTCCTGTTCGTTGGCCCATAAAATCTTACTAAGCCATCTCGAACCCCGTCGGACCACCTGGGCCTATTGACTGGCTAGTTACAGACCCCTTGGTATAATATTTCGGGAAAGTTGGCCCCAAGCCCCGGGCAACACTAGAAAATATGGGTTAACACCCACGAAAAACTACCCAAATAGCTTGTTTCCTGTTCCTTGGCCCATAAAATCCTACCAGACAATCTCCAACCCCGTTGGGATACCTAGTCCTCTTGACTATCTCATTACGGACCTCTCCGTATAATTTTTTGGAAAAGTTTCTCTGAAGCCCTGGGAAGAGCCAGGAACCGTGGCCTAACACCCATGAAAAACTGCCCAAATCTCCTGTTTCCTGTTTCTTGGTCCATAAAAATCTTACCAGGTTGTCTCCAACCCCACCGAGCCACCTGGGCCTCTTGCCTGCTTGTTACGGATCCCTCGGTATAATTTATCAGAAATATTTTCCCCAAGCCCCAGGCAATGCGAGGGACTATGGGCTAATACCCACGAAAATTGCAAAAAATGTTTTTTTCCTGTTCCTTGACCCATAAAATCCTACCAAGTCATCTCCAACCCCACCGTACCACCAGGGCCTCTTGCATGGCTCGATAAGGATCCCTCGGTATAATATTTTGAGAAATTTATTCCTGAGCCCCGGGCAGTGCCAAGAACCATGGGCTAACACCCACGAAAAACTACCCAAATTGCCTGTTTCCTGTTCATTGGCCCATAAAATCCTATAAGACCATCTCAAAACCCGCCGAGCAAGCTGGGCCTCTTGCCTGACTATTACGAACCCCTCGGTACAAATTTTTTGGAAAGTTGATCTCCAACCCCGGGAACCGCTAGGAATCGTGGGCTAACACCCATGAAAAACATTCCAAATTGCCTATTTCCTGTTCCTTGGTCCATAAAATCATACCAGACCATCTTCAACCCCGCCGGGCCACCTGAGCCTCTTTCTTGGCTCCTTACAGACCCTTCGGTATAATCATTCAAAAAATTTATACCCGAGCCCCGGCCAGCGCTAGGAACTGTGGGCTAACACCTACGAAAAATTGCTAAAATCACTTGTTTCCTCTTCCTTGGCCCATAAAATCCTACCAGGACATCTCTAACCACTCCGGGCCAGCTGGGCCTCTTTCCTGGCTCATTATGAACCCCTCGGTATAATATTTTGAGAAAGTTGGCAGCGATCCCTGGGCAGCGCCAGGGATTGTGGGCTAACACCCACAAAAAACTACCCAAATTGCCTGTTGCCGGTTCCTTGGCTCATAAAATCCTACAAGTCCATCTCCAACCCGCCCGAGCACCTGGGCCTCTTGGCTGGCTTGTTACAATCTCCTAGGTATAATATTTAGGGAAATTTGGCATCGAGCCTCGGGCAACAATCAGAACTGTGGGCTAACACCCACGTAAAATTGCCCAAATCACCTGTTTCCTCTTCCTTGACCCATAAAATCCTACCAGGCCATCTCCAACCACGCAAGTCTAGATGGGCCTCTTTCTTGGCTCGTTATGTACCCCTCAGTATAATTTATCAATAATGTTAGCCCCGAGCCCCAGGCAGCGCCAGGAACCGTGGGCTAACAAGTACGAAAAATTACAAAAATTACTTGTTTCCTAGTCCTTGGCCCATAAAATCCTACCAGGTCATCTCCTATCCCGTCGGAACACCTAGGCCTCTTGACTTACTCGTTAAAAACCCCTCGGAATAAATTTTTAGGAAAGTTGTCCTCGATCCTCGGGCAGCGCCAAGACCTGTGGGCTAATACCCAAGAAAAACTACTAAAATCACATGTTTCCTGTTCCTTGACCCATAAAATTCTACCAGAACATCTCCAACACCACAGAGCTACCTGGGCCTCTTGCCTGGCTCGTTAAGGACCCCTCGGTATATTGTTTTGGAAAAGTTAGCCCCGAGATTTGAACAACACCAGGACTCGTGGGCTAATACCCACAAAAAACTGATCAAATCACTTGTTTCTTGTTCTTTGGCTAATAAAGTCCTACTAGGCCATCCCCAATCCCACTAGGCTATCTGGGCCTTTTTCCTGACTCGTTATGGACCCCTCTGTATAATATTTCTTGAAAGTTGGTGTCGGGCCTCGAGCAACGCAGAGAATCATGGGCTAACACCCACGAAAAAACTACTCAAATTGTCTATTTCCTATTCCTTGGCCCATAAAATCCAACCAGGCCATCTCCAACCCCGCCGGACCACCTAGGCCTCTTGCCTGACTCATTTGGGACCGCTCGGTATAAATTTTTAGGATAGTTGGCCCTGAGCCCCGGGCATCGCTAGGAACCATGGGCTAAAACCCACGAAAGACTTCCCAAATTACTTGTTTCTTTTTCCTGGGCCCATAAAATCATACCAGGCCATATCCAACCCCGCCGGGCCAGTTGGGCCTCTTTCTTGGCTAGTTACGGACCCCTCCGTATAATTTTTCGAGAAAGTTCACCCCGATCCCCAGAAAGCGCCGAGAACCGTGTGCTAATACCTATGAAAAATTACCCAAATCACCGGTTTCTGGTTCCTTGACCTATAAAATCATACCAGGCCATCTCCAACCTCTCCGGGCCAGTTGGGCCTCTTGCCTGGCTTCTTACAGACCCCTAGGTATAATATTTTGGGAAATTGGACTCGATCCCCGGGCAACGCCAGGAACCGTGGGCTAACACCCATGAAAAACTACGCAAATCGCTTATTTCTTATTAATTGGCCCATAAAAATCCTATCAGGCCATCTCCAACCCCGTTGAGCCAGCTAGGACTCTTGATTGACTCGTTACAGACCCCTCAGTATAATTTCTCAGGAAAGTTGGCCTCGAGCCCGAAGCAGCGCAAAGAACTGTGGGCTAACACTGACGAAAAATTACCCAAATCTTCTGTTTCATGTTCTTTGGCCCATAAAATCCTACCAGGCCATCTCCAACCCCATCGGACCACCTAGTCCTCTTGCCTGACTCTTTAAGGACCACTCAGTATAATATTTTAGGAAAGTTATCCCCTAGCTCTGGGCAGCGCTAGGAACCGTGGGCTAAAAACCACAAAAAACTGCCCAAATCTCATGTTTCCTGGTCCTTGGCCCATAAATTCCTACAAGGCCTTCTCCAACCCCGCCTGGCTACCTGACCCTCTTGCTAGGCTTGTTACGAAACCCTCAGTATAATTTTTTGGGAAAGTTAGCCTCGAGCCCTGGGTAGCTCTAGGAACCGTGGGCTAACACCCACGAAAAACTGTCCAAATCGCTTGTTTCTTGTTCCTTGAACCATAAAATCCTAGCAGACCATCTCCAACCCTGCCAGCCTACATGGGCCTCTTGCCTCGTTCATTATGGACCCCTCGGTAAAATATTTTGAGAAATTTGGCCGCGAGTCTCGAGCAGCGCCAGGAACCGTGGGCTTAACCCAATAAAAACTTTCCAAATCGCCTGTTTCCTGTTCCTTGGCCCATAAAATCCTACTAGGCCATCTCCAACCCTGCCGGACCACCTGGGCCTATTGCCTTGCTAGTTACGGACCCCTCGATATAATATTTTAGGAAAGTTGTCCCTAAGCCCCGGGCAGCACCAGGAAATATGGGTTAACACCCACGAAAAATTGTCCAAATCACCTGTTTCCTATTTCTTGGTCCATAAAATCCTACCAGGACATATCTAACCCCATCAGGACACATGGGCCTCTTGGCTAGCTCGTTACGGACCCCTCAATTTATGTTTTTGGAAAACTTGGCCCCGAGTTTCGGGAAGCGCCAGAAACTGTGGGCTAACACCCACAAAAAACTGCCCAAATCGCTTGGTTCCTATTCATTGGCCCATAAAAACTCTACCGGGCTATCTCCAACCCCATCGAGCCACCTGAGCATCTTTTTTGTCTTATTACGGACCTCTCGGTATAATTTTTTAGAAATAATTGCCCCGAGCCCCGGGTAACACCAGCAACTGTAGGCTAATACCCACGAAAATTTTAAAAATTGCATTTTCCCTATTCCTTGGCACATAAAATCCTACCAAGCCATCTCCAACCCCACCGTGCCACCTGGGCCTCGTGCATTGCTTGATAAGGACCCCTCGATATATTTTTTGGGAAATTTGGCCTTGAGCTCGGGACAACGCAAGGAACCATGGGCTAACACCCATGAAAAACTACTCAAATTGCATGTTTCCTTTCCCCTGGCCCATAAAATCTTACCAGACCATCTTCAACCCCGCCGGGAAAACTGGGCCTCTTGCCTGGATTGTTCTGGACCCCTTGGTATAAATATTTGGGAAAGTTGATCTCGAGCCCCAAGCAACACCTGGAACCGTGGGCTAACAGCCATGGAAAACTTCCCAAATTGACTGTTTCCTTTTCCTTAGCCCATAAAATTATACCAGGTCATTTCCAACCCCGTCGGGATACCTGACCCTTTTGCCTGGCTCCTTACGGACCTTTCGGTATAATATTTCAAGAAATTTATCCCCGAGCTTGCCAGTTCCAGGAACCTTGAGCTAATACCCACAAAAAACTGCCCAAATCGCTTGTTTCCTGTTCCTTGGCCCATAAAATCCTACCTGGACATCTCCAATCCCTCTGGGCAAACTGGGCATCTTTCCTAGCTCATTAGGGACCCCTCAGTATAATATTTCAAAAAAGTTCACAGCGAGCCCCGGGCAGCGCTAGGAACCGTGGGCTAACACCCAAAAAACTACCCAAATTGCCTGTTGCCGGTTTCTTGGCCCATAAAATCCTACCAGGCCATCTCCAACCCCGCCGAGCATCTGGGCCTCTTGGCTGGCTCATAACAGACCCCTTGGTATAATTTTTTTGGAAAGTTGGCCCCCAACCCCGGGTAATGCTCGAAACCATAGGCCAACACCCACGAAAAACTGCCCAAATCGCCTGTTTCCTCTTCCTTGGCACATAAAATCCAACCAGGACATCTCCGACCATGCAAGGCTAGTTGGGCCTCTTGCCTGGCTCGTTATGGACCCCTCGATATAATTTTTTGAGACAAATGGCAGCGAGCCCCAGGCAACGCCAAGAACCGTGGGCTAACACCCATGAAAAATGCCCAAAATCGCTTGTTTCTTAGCCCTTGACCCATAAAATTCTACCAAGCCATCTCCAACCCCGTCAGGTCACCTGAGCCTCTTGACTTACTCGTTAAGGACCCCCTGGAATAAATATTTAGGAAAGTTGTCCTTGAGCCCCGGGCAGCGCCAAGAACCGTGGGCTAACACCTTAGAAAATCTGCCAAAATTGCCTGTTTCCTATTCCTTGACCCATAAATCCTACCAGGACATCTCCAACCCCACAGAGCCACCTGGCCTCTTGCCTGGCTCGTTAAGGACCCCTTGGTATATTTTTTGGGAAAGTTGGCCCCAAGCTCCCAGCAGTGCCAGGATTCGTGGGCTAACACCCAGGAAAAACTGCCTAAATCGTTTGTTTCTTGTTCCTTGGCCCATAAAGTCCTACCAGGCCATCCCCAACCCCACCGAGCCAACTGGGCCTCTTTCCTGACTCGTTATGGACCCTTCCGTATAATTATTCTAGAAAGTTGGTCTCGAGCCTCGGGCAGCGCAGAGAACTGTGGGCTAACGCCCACGACAAACTGCCAAAATTACCTGTTTCCTATTCCTTGACCCATAAAATCTAACCAGACCATCTCCAACCCCATCATAACACCTCGGCCTCTTTCCTGGCTCGTTTGGGACCCCTCAGTATAATTTTTCGGGATAGTTGGCCCCGAGCCCCGGGCATCGCTAGGAACCGTGGGCTAACACCCATGAAGACTTCCCAAATTGCCCGTTTCCTGTTCTTGGGCCCATTAAATCCTACCAGGCCATTTCTAACCCCGCCGGGCTGGTTGGGCCTCTTTCTTGGCTAATTACAGACCCTCGATATAATTTTTCGGGAAAGTTTACCCCGATCTCCGAGAAGCACCGAGAACCGTGTGCTAACACCCATGAAAAATTACATAAATAGCCGATTTCTCATTGCTTCGCCCATAAAATCATACTAGGCCATCTCCAACCTCTTTGGCCAGCTGGGCCTCTTGCCTGACTCATTACGGACCCCTCGGTATAATCTTTTGGGAAATTTGCCTCGATCCCCGGGCAATGCCAGTAACCGTGGGCTAACACCCATGAAAACTACCCAAATGACTTGTTTCCTATTCCTTGGCCCATAAAATCCTACCAGGCCATCTCCAACCCCACCGAGCCAACTAGGCCTCTTGACTGGCTCGTTAGGGATCCCTCGATATAATTTTTTGAGAAAGTTCGCCCCGAACCCCAAGCAGCACAAAGAACCGTGGGCTAACATTGTTGAAAAACTACCCAAATCTCCTATTTCCTATTCCTTGGCCCATAAAATCTTATCAAGCCATCTCCAACCCCACCGGGCCACCTAGGACTCTTGCCTGGATCTTTACGGACCACTCGGTATAATATTTCGGGAAAGTTAGCCCCTAGCTCTGGGCAACAATAGGAACCGTGGTCTAACAACCACCAAAAACTACACAAATTGCATGTTTCCTATTCCTTAGCCCATAAATTCCTACCAGGCCTTCTCCAACACCGCATGGCCACCTGGACCTCTTGACTGGCTTGTTACGGACCCCTTAGTATAATATTTTGGGAAATTTATCCCCAGGCAGCGCCAGGAACCGTGGGCTAACACCCACGAAAAACTGTCCAAATCATTTGTTTCTTGTTCCTTGGCCCATAAAATTCTACCATGCCATATCCAACCCCGCCGGGCCACCTAGGCCTCTTGCCTAGTTTATTACGGACCCCTTGGTAAAATATTTTGGGAAAGTTAGCCCCGAGTCCTGGGCAGCGTCAGAAATTGTGGGCTAACACACACGAAAAACTTCCCAAATCGCCTATTTCCTATTCCTTGACCCATAAAATCCTACTAGGCCATCTCCAACCCGCTAGACCACCTGGGCCTATTGCCTGGCTAGTTATGGACACCTCAGTATAATATTTTAGGAAAGTTGGCCCCAAGCCCCGGGCAGCACCAGGAAATGTGGGTTAACACCCACAAAAATTGCCCAAATCACGTATTTCCTGTTCTTTGACCTATAAAATCCTACCAGGCCATCTCCAACGCCATCAGGCCACCTGGGCCTCTTGCCTAGCTCGTTACCTATCCCTTGGTATAAGTTTTTGAAAAAGTTGGCCTCGAGCACCGGGAAGCGCCAGGAACCATGGGTTTACACCCACGGAAAACTTCCTAAATTGCCTGTTTCCTGTTTCTTGGCCTATAAAAACCCTACCAGGCTTTCTCCAACCCCGCCGAGCCACCTGAGCCTCTTACCTGACTAGTTACGGACCCTTTGGTATAATTTTTCAGAAATGATTGCCCCGAGCCTCGGGCAACGCCCGGAACTGTGGGCTAATACCCACGAAAAATTACAAAAATTGTATTTTTCCAGTTCCTTAGCCCATAAAATCCTATCAAGCCATCTCCAACTCCATCGTGCCACCTAGGCCTCTTGCATGGCTTAATAAGGACCCCTCAGTATAATTTATTAGGAAATTTAACCCTGAGTTCCAGGCAGTGCCAGGAACCGTGGGCTAACACCGACGAAAAACTACCCAAATTGCATGTTTCCTATTCCTTGACCCATAAAATCCCACCAGGCCATCTCCAACCCCACCGGGCCAGCTGGGCCTATTGTCTGCTAGTTACGGACCCCTCGGTATAATGTTTTGGGAAAGTTGGCCCTAATCCCCAGGCAACATCAGGAAATGTGGGTTAACACCCATGAAAAACTGCCCAAATCACCTGTTTCCTAGCCCATAAAATCCTACCAGGCCATCTCATACCCCATCGGGTCACCTGGGCCTATTTCCTAGCTCATTACGTACCCCTTGATATAAAGTTTTGGAAAAGTTGGCCCCGAGCCCCAGGAAGCGCCAGGAAACGTGGGTTAACACCCACAAAAAACTATTCAAATTGCTTGTTTCCTGTACTTGGCCTATAAAAATCCTACCAGGCTGTCTCCAACCCCGCTGAGCTACCTGGGCCTCTTTCCTGGCTTTCTACGGAGCCCTCGGTATAATATTTTAGATATGTTTGCCCCGAGTCCTGGGCAACGCCAGGAACCGAGAGCTAATACCCACAAAAAATTGCACAAATCATTTTTTTCCTGTTCCTTGGCCCATAAAATACTACCAAGTCATCTCCAACCCCACCGTGCCACCTGGCCTTTTGCATGGTTGATAAGGACCCCTCGGTATAATGTTTTAGGAAATTTGTCCCTAAGCCCCGGGCAGCACCAGGAACCGTGGGCTAACACCTACGAAATACTTCCCAAATTGCCTGTTTCCTGCTCCTTGGCCCATAAAATCCTACCAGGCCATCTACAACCGCACCATAACATATGGGCCTCTTACCTTGTTAGTTATGGATCCCTTAGTATAATATTTTGAGAAATTTGGCCCAGAGCCCCGTGCAGCGCCAGGAGTCATTGGATAACACCCACAAAAAACTGTCCAAATCTCCTATTTCCTTTTCCTTGGCCCATAAAATCCTACCAGGACATGTCCAACCCCGTCGAGTCAGCTGGGCCTCTTTCCTATCTCGTTACGGTCCCCTCGATATAATTTTTATGGGACAAATGGCAGCGAGCCCCGAGCAACGCTAGGAATCATGGACCAACACCTACAAAAACTTCCCAAATTGCTTATTTCCTTTTCCTTAGCCCATAAATTCCTTTCAGGCCATCTCTAACTCTATCGGGCTACTGAGGCCTCTTTCCTGACTCATTACGGATCCCTTGGTATAAAGTTTTGGGAAATTTAGCCCCGAGTCTGAGGCAACACCAGGAATCATGGGCTAACACCTACGAAAAACTACCCAAATTGTCTGTTTCTTGTTCCTTGACCCATAAATTCCTACTAGGCCATCTCCAACCCTGTCGGGCCACCTGGGCCTCTAGACTAGCTCGTTACGAACCCCTTGGTATAATATTTTAGGAAAGTTGGACCCAATCCTCCATCAACATCAAGAACTGTGGGTTAACATCCATAAAACACTGTCCAAATCATTTGTTTCCTATTCCTTGGCCCATAAAATCCTACTACGCCATCTCCAACCCTGTCGGGGCACTTGGGCCTCTTGCCTGGCTCGTTATGGAATCCTCAATATAATCTTTTAGGAAATTTGGCCCCGAGCCCTAGGCAGGTCCAGGAACTATGGGCTAACACCTACGAAAAACTGCCCAAATCGCCTGTTTTCTATTCCTTAGCCCATAAAATACTACCAGGCCATCTCCAACCCCTTTGGGCCACCTGGGCCTCTTGCTTGGGTCGTTACGGACCACTAAGTATAATATTTTGGGAAAGTTGGCCCTGAGCATTGGGCAGCGCCATGAACCGTGGGCTAAACCCCACGAAAAATAACCAAAATTGCTTATACCCTGTTCCCTTGCCCATAAAATCCTACATGGCCATCTCCAACCCCGCCGGGCCACCTGGGCCTCTTGCCTAGCTCGTTAAGAACCCCTCGGTATAATATTTTGAGAATTTTGGCCCCAATCCCGGGGCAGCGCCAAGAACCGTGGGCTAACACCCATCAAAACCTGCTCAAATCGCCTGTTTCTTGTTCCTTGGCCTATAAAATCCTACCAGGTCATCTCCAACACTGCCGGGAAACTTGGGCCTCTTGCCTGGATCGTTTCGGACCCCTTGGTATAATTTTTCGGGAAAGTTGGATCCGAGCCTCGAGCAGTGCCGAGAACTATGGGCTAATACCCATAAAAACTGCCCATATCGCCTGTTTCCTATTCTTTTACCAATAAAATCCTACCAGGCCATCTCCAACCCCGCTGGGACACCTGGGCCTCTTGCCTGGCTCTTTACGGACCCCTAGGTATAATTTTTTCAAGAAAGCTGGTTCCGAGCCCTGGGCAGTTCTAGGAACCGTGAGCATACATCCACGAAAAACTACCCAAACCGCCTATTTCCATTTTCCTTGGCCCATAAAATCCTACCAGGCCATCTCCAACCCTTCCGGGGCACCTTTTTCTCTTGCCTTGCTCGTTACGGACCCCTGGTATAATGTTTCGAGAAAGTTTACCCCGAGCCCTAGGCAGCGCCAAGAACCGTGAGCTAACACCCACAAAAAAATGCCAAAATTACCTATTTCCTGTTCCTTAGCCCATAAAATCCTACAGGTCCATGTCCAACTCCGTCGGGCCACCTGCGTCTCTTGCCTAGCTCATTAAGGACCACTCAGTATAATGTTTTGGGAAAGTTAGCCCCGAGCCCCGGGCAGTGCCAGGAATCGTGGGCCAATACCCATGAAAAATTGCCCAAATTGTTTGTTTCCTGTTACTTGGCCCATAAAAAACAACCAGGCCATCTCCAACCCCGCCAAGACACCTGAGTCTCTTGCCTTGCTTGATATAGACACCTTGGTATCATTTTATAAGAAAATTGGCCCCGGGCAATGCGTAGAACTGTGGGCTAACACCCACAAAAAACTGCCCAAATCACCTATTTCGTTTTCTTTGGCCCATAAAATCCTACCACGCCAACTCCAACCTCGTCGAACCACTTGGGCCTCTTTTCTGGCTTGTTACGGACCCCTCGGTATAATTATTTGGGATAGTTGGGCCTGAACCCTGGGCAGCGCCAGAAACCGTGGGCTAACACCCACAAAAAACTTTTCAAACTGCCTATTTCCTGTTCCTTGGCCTATAAAACCCTACCAGGCCATAAGCAACCCCGTCGGGCCACCCAGGCCTCTTTACTGGCTCGTTATGGACCACTCGGTTTAATATTTTGGGAAAGTTAGCCCGAGTAGCGCCAGGAACTGTGGGCTAACACCCACGAAAAACTTCCAAAATTATTTGTTTCCTATTTCTTAGCCCATAAAATCCTACCAAGCCATCTTCAACCCCGTTGGGCCTCTTGCTTGGATCGTTACGGACCCCTTTATATAATATTTTGGGAAAAATGGCCCTGAGCCTCGGGCAGCGTCAGGAACCATGGGCTAACACCCACGGAAAACTGCCCAAATCGTCATTTTCCTTTTCCTTGTCCCATAAAATCCTACTTGGTCATCTCCAATCCTACCAAGAAAGATGGGCCTCTTGCCTGGCTCATTAATGACCCCTCGGTATAATTTTGTAGGAAAATTGACACCGAGCCCCGGGCATCAATAAGAACCGTGGGCTAACACCCACGAAAAATTGCCTAAATCGTCATTTTCCTTTTCCTTGTCCCATAAAATCCTACTTGGCCATCTCCAACCCTGCCAGGATAGTTGGGCCTCTTGCCTGGCTCGTTATGGACCTCTCGGTATATTTTTTTGAGAAAGTTGGTTTCTAGCCTCGGGCAGCGCTAGGAACTGTGGGCTAACACCCACGAAAAACTATCAAAATCGTTTGTTTCCTTTTTCTTGGCCCATAAAATCCTACTAGGCCATCTCTAACACCGTCGGTCCACCTAGCCTCTTGCCTAGGTTTTATGGACCCCTCAGTATAATATTTTGGAAAACTTAGCCCCAAGCCCCGGGCAATGCCAGGAACCGTGGGCTAACACCCCAACAAACTGCCCAAATCGCCTCCTTTTCCTCTGCCCATAAAATCCTACCAAGCCATCTCCAACCCTGTCAAGACAGCTGGGCCTCTTGCCTGACTCATTATGGACCCCTTGGTATAATGTTTCTGGAAAGTTGGCCCTGAGCCCCGAGCAGCGCTAGGAATTGTGGGCTAACACCCACAAAAAAGTGCCCAAATCGCCTATTTCCTGTTCCGTGGACCATAAATCCTACCATACCATCTCCAACCCCGCCGGACCACTTTGACCTCTTACCTTGATCATTACGGTCACCTCGATATAATGTTTCCGTAAAGCGGGCTCCGAGCCATGGGCAGCACCAAGAATCGTGGGCTAATACCCACAAAAAATTGCCCAAATCGCCTATTTCCTGTTCCTTGGCCCATAAAATCCTACCAGGCCATCTCCAACCCTGTCGGGCCACCTAGGCCTCTTGCCTGGCTCGATACGGACCCATCAGTATAATTTTTCTAGAAAGTTAGCCCCGGGCAGCGCTAGAAACCGTGGGCTAACACCCACGAAAAATATCCCAAATCGCCTGTTTCTTGTTCTTTGGCCCATAAAATCCTACCAGGCCAGCTGGGCCTCTTTCTTGGCTCGTTAAGGACCCCTTGGTATAATTTTTAAGGAATGTTGGCACCGAGCCCTAGGCGGCACCAGGAACTGTGGGCTAACTCCCACGAAAATTTTCCAAAATCTCTTGTTTTTTGTTTCTTAGCCCATAAAATCCTACCATGCCATCTCCAACCTCGCTGGGCCACCTGGGCCTCTTGCATGACTCGTTACGGATCCCTCGATAAATTATTTTGAGAATGTTGGACCCGAGCCCCGAGCAGCTCCACGAACCATGGGCTAACACCCACGAAAAACTACCCAAATTGACTATTTTTTGTTCCTTGGTCCGTAAAATCCTATGCCTGGCTTGTTACGGACCCTCGGTATAATTTTTTTGGGAAAGTAGGCCCTAAGCTATGGGTAGCACCAGGAACCCTTGTCTAACACCCACAAAAAATTGTCAAAATTATTTGTTTCTTATTCCTTGGTCCATAAAACACTACCAGGCCATCTCCAACCCTATTGGGCCATCTGGGCCTCTTGCATAGATTGTTACAAACCCCTTGGTATAATTTTTCAAGAAAGTTGGCTCCGAGACCCAGGCAGTGTCATGAACCGTGGGCTAACACCTACGAAAAACTGCCTAAATTGCTATTTCCTATTTCATGGCCCATAAAATCCTACCAGGCCATCTCCAACCCCATTGGGCCACCTAGGCCTCGTACCTGACTCATTACGGACCCCTTGGTATAATTTTTCTGGAAATCTAGCTTCGAGCCCCGGGCAGCGCTAGGAACCGTGGGCTAACACCCACGAAAAACATCCCAAATCGCTTATTTCCTGTTCCTTGGCCCATAAAATCCTACCAGGCCATCTTCAACCCTGCCAGGCCAGCTGGCCTTTTTCCTGGCTCGTTACGGAACTCTCGGTATAATTTTTAAGGAATGTTGGCCCCAAGCCCCAGGCAACGCCAGGAACCTTGGGCTAACTCCCATGAAAAATTACCAAAATTGCATGTTTCCTGTTACTTGACCCATAAAATCCTATCATGACATCTCCAACCCCGTTGGGACACCTAGGCCTCTTGCATGACTTGTTACGGACCCCTCAGTAAATATTTTTGGGAAAGTTGGACCCGAGCCCCGGTCAGCGCCAGGAACCATGGGCTAACACCCAAGAAAAAGGGCCCAAATCACCTGTTTCCTGTTACTTGGCCCATAAAATTCTACAAGGCAATATCTAACCCCGCCGGACCACCTGGGCCTCTTTCCATGTTCGTTACGGACCCCTTGGTATCATTTTTAGGGAAAGTTGTCCCTGTGCCCAAGGAAGTGCCAAGAATCGTGGGCTAACACCCATGAAAATCTGCTCAAACCGCTTGTTTCCTTTTCCTTGGCCCATAAAATCCTACCATGGCGTCTTCAACCCCGCCGGGCCAGTTGGGCCTTTTTTTGGTCTTATTATGGACACCTCGGTATAATTTTTCAAGAAAGTTGGCCCCAAGTCTCGGACAGCGCTAGAAACCGTGGGCTAACACCCACGAAAAATTGCGCAAATTGCCTATTTCCTATTTCTTGGGCCAAACAATTCTACCAGGCTATCTCTAAACCTGTTGGGCCACTTGGGCCTCTTGCCTTGCTCTATATGGACCTCTCAGTATAATGTTTTGGGAAATTTGGCCCCGGGCAACGCCAGGAACCATGGGCTAACACATTAAAAATTGTCAAAATTGACAGTTTCATGTTCCTTGGCACATAAAATCCTACTAGGTCATCTTCAATCCCTTTGGGCTACCTAAGCCTCTTTCCTGGCTCATTACGGATGCCTCGATATAATTATTTGGAAAATTTGGCCCCGAGCCCCGGGCAGAGTCAGGAACTGTGGGCTTAAATCCACTAAAAATTGCAAAAATTGTTTGTTTCCTATTCCTTGGCCCAAAAATCCTACCAGAACATCTCAAATATCGTCGGGCCACCTAGATATCTTGTCTGGCGCGTTACGGACCCCTCAGTATATTTTTTTAAAAAAATTGGCTTCGAGCCCTGGGCAGCATTAGGAACTGTGGGTTAACACCCACAAAAAACTGCCCAAATCGCCTGTTTCCTTTTCCTTGGCCCATAAAATCCTACCAGGCCATCTCTAACTCCGTCAGGCTACCTGGGCCTCTTGCCTAGCTCGTTATGGACCCCTTAGTATAATCTTTTGGGAAAGTTGGCTCCGAGCCCCGGGCAACGCCAGGAACCGTGGGCTAACACCCACGAAAAATTGCCCAAATCACTTGTTTCCTTTTCCTTAGCCAATAAAATCCTACCAAGCCATCTCCAACCCTGACAGGACAGTTGGGCCTCTTGCCTGGCTCATTATGGACCCCTTGGTATAATTTTTTTGGAAAGTTGGCCCTGAGCCCCGAGTAGCGCTAGGAACTATGGGCTAACACCCACGAAAAACTGTCTAAATCGTCTATTTCCTGTTCTGTGGGCCATAAATCTTACCGGGCCATCTCCAACCCTATCGGGCCACCTAGGCCTCTTGGATTGCTCATTACGGTCCAATCGGTATAATGTTTCGGGAAAGTTGGCCCTGAGCCATGGGCAGCGCCAGGAGCAGTGAGCTAACACCCACAAAAAACTTCCCTAATCGCTTATTTCTTGTTCCTTGGCCCATAAAATCCTACTAGGCCATCTCCAACCCTTCCGGGCCACCTGGGCCTCTTGCTTGGCTCGTTACGGACCCCTCGGTATAATTTTTCTGGAAAGTTACCCCGAGCCCCGGGCAACACTAGGAACCGTGGGCTAACACCCGTGTAAAACATCCTAAATCGCCTATTTCCTATTTCTTGCCCCATAAAATCCTACCAGGCCATCTCCATCCCCATCAAGCTAGATGGTCCTCTTGCCTGACTCGTTACGGACCCCTCGGTATAATTTTTCAAAAATGTTGGCCCCAAGCCTTAGGCAGCGCGAGGAAACGTGGGTTAATTCCTACAAAAAGTTGCTAAAATTGTTTGTTTCCTATTCCTTGGCCCATAAAATCCTACCATACCGTCTCCAACCCCATCGACCACCTGGGCCTCTTGAATGACTCGTTACGGATTCCTCGGTATAATTTTTCAGGAAAGTTGGACCCGAGCCCGGGCAGCGCCAGGAACTATGGACAAACACCCACGAAAAACAGCTCAAATCACCTATTTCTTATTCCTTAACCCATAAAATCCTACCATGCCATCCATAATCCCGTAGGGCCACCTGGACCTCTTGCCTGGCTCCTTATGGACCCTCGGTATAATTTTTTAAGAAAGTAAGCCCCGGGTAGCGCCAGGAACCTTTGGCCAACACCCATGAAAAATTGCCAAAATTGTTTGTTTCCTATTCTTTGGCCCATAAAACCCTACCAGACAATCTCCAACCCCGTTGGGCCAGCTGGGCCTCTTGCGTAGCTCGTTACAGACCCCTTGGTATAATTTTTAAGGAAAGTTGGCCCCGAGCCCCGGGCAGTGCCAGGAACCGTGGGCTAACGCCCACGAAAAACTGCCTAAATTGTCTATTTCCTATTCCATGGCTAATAAAATCATACCAGGCCATCTCCAACCCCGTCGGGCCACCTGGGCCTCTTTCCTGACTTGTTACGGATCCCTCGGTATAATTTTTCAGGAAAGTTGGCCCCGAGCCGCGGGCAGTTCCAGAAACCAAGGGCTAATACCAACGAAAAATTACAAAAATCGCTTATGTCCTGTTCCTTGGACTATAAAATCCTACCAGGCCATCTCCAACCCCGCCAGGCCAGCTGGACCTCTTGCGTAGATCATTAAGGACCCCTCGGTAAATATTTTTAGGAAAGTTGGCCCCAAGCCCCGGGCAGCGCCAGGAACCATGGGCTAACAACCACAAAAAACTGCACAAATCGCTTATTTCCTGTTCCTTGGCAAATAAAACCGTACCAGACTATCTCTAACCCCGCCGGGCCACCTGGGCCTCTTGCCTACCTCGTTACAGACCCCTAGATATAATATTTCAATAAAGTTAGCACTGAACCCCGGGCAGCGTCGAGAACCGTGGGTTAAAATTCACAAAAAACTGCCCAAATTGCCTATTTTCTATTTCGTGGGTCGTAAATCCTACCAGGCCATCTCCAACCCCACCGGGCCACCTGGGCTCCTTGCCTTGCTCGTTACGGTCCCCTCGATATAATGTTTCAATAAAGTTGGCCCTGAGCCGTGGGCAGCACCAGGAATCGTGGGCTAACACTTACAAAAAATTACCCGAATCGCCTATTTCCTATTCCTTGGCCCATAAAATCTTACTAGGTCATCTCAAATGGCCACCTGGACTTTTGCTTGTCTCGTTACGGACCACTCGATATAATATTTTGGGAAATTTGGCCCCGTTCCACTGGCAGCGCCAGGAATCGTGGGCTAACACCCACAAAAAACTACCAAAATCATCTGTTTCCTTTTCCTTGGCCCATAAAATCCTACCATGTCATCTCCAACCCTGTCGAGTCACCTGGGCCTCTTTCCTGGCTCATTACGGACCCCTCGATATAAATTTTTAGGAATGTTGGCCCCGAGCCCTGGGCAGTGCCAAGAACCATGGGCTAACACCTACGAAAAACTACCCAAATCACCAATTTCCTTTTCATTGGCCCATAAAATCCTACACGGCCATCTCCAACCCCGTCGGACCACCTGGGTCTCTTTCCTTGATCATTACGGACCCCTCGATATAATTGTTCAGGAAAGTTGCCCCCGATCCCCGGGCAACGCTAGGAACCGTGGGCTAACACCCACAAAATCTTCCCAAAATTTTTTTTTCCTGTTCCTTAGCCTAAAAAATCCTACCAGGCCATCTCCAACCCTGTCGGGACACTTACGCCTCTTTTCTAGCACATTATGGACCCTTTAGTATAAGTTTTTGGGAAAGTTGGCCCCGAGCCCAAGGCAGCGCCAGGAACCGTAGGCTAACACCCATTAAAAACTGCCCAAATAATTTGTTGCTTGTTTCTTGGCCTATAATATCCTACCAGGCCATCTCCAACCCCGGCAGTCTAGCTGGGCCTCTTGCCTGACTCGTTAAGGATCCCTCAGTATAATTTTTTTAGAAAGTTAGCCCTGAGCCCCGGGCAGCGCCAGGAACCGTAGACTAACACCTATGAAAAATTACCCAACTTATTTGTTTCCTGTTTCTTGACCCATAAAATCCTACCAAGTAGTCTCTAATATCGCCAGGTCACTTGGGCCTCTTGTCAGTCTCATTATGGACCCTTCGATAATATTTTTTGAGAATGTTGGCCTTAAGCCCCGGGTAGCGCTAAGAATCGTGGGCTAACACCCACGAAAAGGGCCCAAATTCTTGTTTCTTGTTCCTTGGCCCATATAATCATACCAGACGATCTCTAATACCGTCGGTCCACCTGGGCCTATTTCCTGGCTCGTTACGGACACCTTGGTATAAGTTTTCAAGAAATTTTGCCCCGAAACACGGGCAGCACCAGAAATCGTGGGGTAACACCCATGAAAAAAGGACCAAATCATCAGTTTCCTGTTCCTTGGCCCATAAAATCCTACAAGGCAATCTCCAATGCCGCCGATCCACTTGGGCCTCTTTCCAGACCCCTCGACATAATTTTTTGGGTAAGTTGTCTCTGTGCCTCGAGCAGCGTCAGGAACCATGCGCTAACTCCCACGAAAAAAGGCCCAAATCACAAGTTTCCTATTTCTTGGCCCATAAAATCTTACCAGGCGATCTCCAATATCGCCAGGCCACCTGGGCCTTTTTTTGAGTTCTTTATGGACCCTCCGTATAATGTTTTGAGAAATTTTGCCAAAAGCACTAGGTAGTGCCTGGAACCGTGGGCTAACACCCACGAAAAAGGGCCCAAATCACATATTTTCTGTTCCTTAGCCCATAAAATCTTACCAAGAGATCTCCAATGCCGTCGAGCCACCTGGTCCACTTACTGGGCTCGTTATGGACCCCTCAGTAAAATATTTCAGGAAAGTTGGACCGAGCCTTGGGCATCACCCGGAATCATGGGCTTACACCCACGAAAAAGGGCCCAAATCGCTTATTTCCTATTCCCTTGCCATTAAAATTCTACCAGGAGATCTATAATACTGTCGGTCCACCTAGGCCTCTTTTCGTGTTCATTATGGATCCCTCGATATAATTTTTTGAGAAAGTTAGCCCCGAGCCCTGGGCAATGCCAGGAACCGTGGACTAACACCCACAAAAGGGCCTAAATCGCCTATTTCCTATTCCTTTGCCCATAAAATTCTACTAGGAGGTCTCCAATGCCTCCGGGCCACTTAGGCCTCTTTTCGGGCTCGTTACGGACCCCTCGGTATATTTTTTTGGGAAAGTTGGCCCCGTGGCCCGGGCAGCGCAAGGAATCATGGGCTAACACACACGAAAAAAGGCCCAAATCGCGTGTTTCTTTTTCCTTGGCCCATAAAATCCTACCAGGCGATCTCCAATGTCGCAAAGGCACATGAGCCTCTTGTCAGGCTCGTTACGGAACCCTCGCTATAATATTTTTTGAAATTTGGCCCCAAGCCCTAGGCAGCGCCAGGAACCGTGGGCTAACAACCACGAAAAAGGGCCCAAATCACCTATTTCCTGTTCCTTGGCCCAAAAATTTAGCCAGGTGATCTCCAATGCCACCGAACCACCTAGGCCTCTTTCTGGACGTTTTACGGACCCCTCGGTATAATTTTTTAGGAAAGTTGGCCCTGAGCCCCGGGTAGCACCAGGAACCGTGGGCTAACACCCACAAAAAATGGCTCAAATAACTTGTTTCCTATTCCTTGACCCATAAAATCCTACCAGGCAATCTCCAATGTAGTCGGGCCACCTGGATCTCTTGTCGGGCTTGTTCCAGACCCCTCAGTATAAGTGTTTGTGAAATTTGGCCTCGAGCCTCGGGCAGCGCCAGGAACCGTGGGATAACACCTATGAAAAACGACCCAAATTGCCTATTTTCTGTTCCATGGCCCATAAAAAGCTACCAGACGATCTCCAATGTCGTCGGGCCACCTGAGCCTCTTGCCGGGCTCATTACGGACCCCTCGATATAATATTTTGGTAAATTTGGCCCCGAGCCTCGGGCAGCGCTTAGAACTGCGGGCTAACAACCATGAAAAAGGGCCCAAATTGCTTATTTCTTGGCCAATAAAATTCTACCAGGCGACCTCCAATGCCCCCGGGCCTCCTAGGACTCTTGTCAGGCTCATTACGGACCCCTAGGTATAATATTTCGAGAAAGTTCACCTCGAGCCCCAGGCAGCGCCAGGAACCGTGGGTTAACACCCACGAAAAAAGGCCTAAATTTCCTTTTTCATATTCCTTGGCCCATAAAATCCTACCGGGCGATCTCCAATGCCCCCGGGTTACCTAGATCTCTTGTCGGGCTCGTTACGGACCCTTGGTATAAATTTTTGGGAAAGTTGACCCTGAGCCTCGGGCAGCGCCAGGAACCGTGGGCTAACACCCACGAAAAAGAGCCAAAATCTCCTATTTCCTGTTTCTTGGCCCATAAAATCCCACAAGGCGATCTACAATGCCCCAGGCCACCTGGGCCTCTTATCGGGCTCGTTACGGACCCCTCGATATAATATTTTTGGAAAAGTTAGCCCCGAGCCCTAGGCAGTGTTAGGAACTGTGGGCTAACACCCATGAAAAAGGGCCCAAATCATTTGTTTCATGTTCCTTGGCCCATAAAATCCTACCAGACAATCTCCAATGTCATTGGGCCACCTGGGCCTCTTTTTGGGCTCGTTACAAACCACTCAGTATAATTTTTTGGGAAAGGTTGTCCCGAGCCCCAAATAGCGCCAGGAACCGTGGGCTAACACCCATGAAAAATGCCCCAAATCATTTATTTCCTGTTTCTTGAACCATAAAATCCTACCAAGCGATCTCCAATGTTGTTGGGCTACCTAGGCCTCTTGTCAAGCTCGTTACAGACCTTTTGGTATAATATTTTGGGAAAGTTAGCCTCGAACCTTGGGCAGCGCCAGGAACCGACGGCTAATACCCACGAAAAAGGGCCCAAATTGTCTGTTTCTTGTTCCTCTGTCCATAAAATCCTACCAGGTGATCTGCAATGCCGCCAAGCCACATGACCTCTTGCTGGACTCGTTATGGACCCCTCGATATAATTTTTTGGGAAAGTTAGCCCCGAGCCCCGGGCAGCGCAAGGAACAATAGGCCAACACCTACGAAAAAGGGCCCAAATCACCTGTTTCCTGTTTCTTCACATGTTTCTTATTTCTTGGCCCATAAAATCTTACCAGGTGATCTCCAATGCCCCTAAGCCACCTGGGCCTCTTGCCAGGCGCAATATGGACCCATCGGTATAATTTTTTGAGAAACTTATCCACGAGCCCCGGGCAGCGCCAGGAACCGTGGCCTAACACCCACGAAAAAGGGCTCAAATCACCTATTTCCTATTCCTTGGCCCAAAAACTTTCACCAGGCGATCTCCAATGCCACCGCACCACATGGGCCTCTTTCCGGGCTCATTATAAAACCCTTGGTATAATTTTTTGGGAAAGTTAGCCCTAAGCCCCGGGCAGCACAAGGAGTCGTGGGCTAACACCCATAAAAAAGGGCCAAAATTGTTTGTTTCCTATTCTTTGGCCCATAAATTTCTACCATGCGATCTCTAATGTCGTCGGGCCACCTGGGCCTCTTGCCGAACTCGTTATGGACCTCTCGGTATAGTGTTTTGGGAAAGTTGACCCCGAACCCCGAGCAACGCCAGGAACTGTGGGCTAACACCTACGAAAAAGGGTCCAAATCGTTTGTTTCCTGTTCCTTAGCCAATTAAATTCTACCAGGTGATCTCCAATGCGACCTGAGCCTCTTTCCGAGCTCGTTACGAACCCCAAGGTATAATTTTTTGAGAAAGTTAGACCCGAGCAGTGTTAGGAACCGTGAGCTAAAACCCACGAAAAAGGGCTCAAATCGTATGTTTCTTGTTCCTTGACCCATAAAATCCTACGAGGCAATCTCTATTGTCGCCAGGCCACCTAGGCCTCTTGTTGGGCTCGTTATGGACCCCTCTATATGATTTTTTGAGAAAGTTGACCCCGAGCCCCAGACAACGCTAGGAACCGTGGGTTAACACTAATGAAAAAAGGGCCCAAATCGTTTATTTCCTGTTCCTTGGCCCATAAATCCTATCAGGCGATCTCCAATGCCACCGGGCCACCTGGACCTCTTGTCGGGCTCGTTATGGATCTCTCGGTATAATATTTTGGGAAAGTTGTCCCTAAGCCCCGGAAAGCGCCAGGAATCGTGGGCTAACACTTACGAAAAAAGTCCCAAATCACCTATTTTCTGTTCCATGGCCGATAAAATCCTATCAGGCGATCTCCAATGCCTCCAGGACACCTAGGCCTCTTGCCGAACATTGGATGGGTTGGGATAATATTTTGGGAAAATTAGGTTTGAGCCCTCGGAAGCCCCATAATTCGTGGGCTGACACCCACAAAAAACTATTGAAATCGTCTATTTTTTTCTTTGGCCCAGAAAATGATATCGAGCGTCGTCCATCACTGTCATGCCTACTGGGACTCTTGGCGGGCTCATTACAGACGAGTTGGTATAATTTTCTAGGAAAATTGGGCCCAAGTCCCCGACAACAACAAAATATGTGAGCTAACACCTATAAAAATCTGGTAAAATTATTTGTTTCCTGTTCCTTGGCCCATAAAATGCTACCAGACATCATCCGGAGCCGCCGGGCCTACTAGGACTCTTGGCGGGCTCGTTATAGAAGGGTTGGTATAATATTTCAGAAAAATTAGGCCCGAGCCCCAGTAGCCCCAGAATCTGTGGGCTAACACGCACTAAAAATTGTCTAAATCGCTTGTTTCCTGTTCCTTGGCCCTTAAAATTTTATCAGGCGTCGTTCGGCGCTGCCAGGTCTACTGGGATTCTTGGTGGGCTCGTTACAGACGAGTTGGTATAATTCCTATTACGTAGCCCCTAAATTTCAAAAGAATGTCTCACGGATCATACTTAGCTTGTTGAAATTCTTACCCTGGTTCTTAAAGACAGATCTATAAAAGTTTCATGGAAAAATTAATAGAAAGTCATACCACCAAAAAATTCATAAGTTAATACACAAAAAATAGAGAAAACTGTCTAATTTTTGTTGAGTAGCTCGTAAATGTCAAAAATTGCCCCTGAAATTGGGTTGAAGTTATTGAAATTTTTATCAATGTCCTTAAGGACGATTTTGTAAAGGTTTCATAGAAAAAAGGACCAGAAGATTAACACACTCGAAAAATTAATAAAAATCATCTAATTTTAGTTGAGTAGCCACTAAATGCCAAAAAACACTATGTGGATTGGACTAACCATTTGCAACTAAAATTTGATGATGCCTGGGTCAAGCTGAGGCTATTGAAATTTTCCCATATCCTTACGAAAGGTTCTATAAAGATTTCATGAAAAAAAGACTAAAAGTCATACTATCAAAAAATTCATGGGCTAACACACACCAAAAATGGAGAAAATGGCCTAATTTATATTGAGTAGCCCTTAAATTCTAAAAAACGCCCCACAGATTGGGTCGAGGTTGTTGATATTCTTCCCCAAGTCCTTACAAACGGTTGTGTAAAGGTTCCACAGAAAATTTACAGGAAGTCACACCACCAAAAATTTCATGGGCTAGAACATATAGAAAACGGACAAAATCACTTAATTTCTGTTAAGTTGCCCCTAAATGCCAAAAATTTACTCCACGAATCGGGTCGAGGCTATTGTAATTCTTTCCCAGGTCCTTATGGATGGGTCTGTAAAGATTTCGCAAAAAAATTAATCGAAAGACATATCACCAAAAAAACTAATGGGCTAACGCGCATAAAAAATGTAGAAAATCATCAGATTCCTGTTATAAGTGGTTCCTAAATGCTAAAGATCACCGCGCAAATTAGGCTGAGGCTATTGAAATTGTTTCCGCGGTTATTACAAATGGTTTTGTAAAAGTTTTGCAAAAAAATTAATTGAAACCATACCTTCAAAAAAGTCTATGAGTTAACACACACGAAAAATGTAAAAAACTTACCTAATTCCTGTTGAATCGCCCCTAAATGCTAAAAAACATCATGTGGATCAGGTCTAGGCTTTGAAATTCTTATCGTGTGGATCAAGCCCATGCTATTGGAATTCTTCCGCAGATCATTACGGATAGCTTTGTAAAGGTTACACAAAAAAATAATCCAAAAACTATGCCACTAAAAAAATTCATAGGCTAACACACATGAAAAATAAAAAAATATCTAATTTCTATTGAGTGACCCCCCTAAAACATGTCACACGGATTAGGCCGAAGCTATTGAAATTCTTCTCTAAATCATTACTTATAGTTTTATAGAAGTTCACAAAAAAAAAATTGATCGAAAGTTCGGCATCTAAAAAATTCATGGGCTAATACACATGAAAAACAGAGGAAAATGCCTAATTCTAGTTGAATGGTCCCTAAATGATAAAAGTCGTTGCACAGATCAGGTCGAGACTGATAAAATTCTTTCTTAGGTCATTACTGATGACTCCATAAAAAGTTCGCAAAAAAAAAAATTAACCAAAAATTATACCATCAAAAAAATCTATGAGCTAACACATACGAGAAACGAAAAAAATTGTCTAATTCCGATTGAGTTACCCTTAATGCTAAAAGACGTTGCATGAATTAAGAATTATCTTTGTTTTTCATGTGCTTTAGTTTATGAATTTTTTAAAGGAGAAATTACAGAAATACACAACATTTGGAAACTTAATTACAATTATTCCCTACCATTTAAAAAAATTACTAAAT
>JBCEWC010001906.1:4273-37543 GCA_038996855.1 Solanum aculeatissimum | reverse complement strand
TGTTGTTGTACATAGCTTGGACAAACCAAAGATTGATTGGGTTTGGAGAGTTGTTCCAATGTATAGATAAGTGAAGAGAGAGCAGCATAAGCCATTTCTCTTTGTTTGCTGGAATAACTAGAAGATAAGGCCTTGCAGATTTAATGTCTCTGCTTTGTTATTAGGCCAAGAGTTTTTGTCCAAATGGTTCACTTTTTCTAAATGAGAGACAAAGACAGGCATAGTGTACTGCATTCACTTTTTAAAAATATTTTCTACTCTCTCCAAAAATAAAAAAATATTTTCATTCACTAACCAAATAACAGAAAATATTGATTAACCATTAAGTAGTGTAAATTGGCTGCATACAAACCCATTGTCTTTGCTTAATTAAAGATAATCATAAAAGTTTATTGCACTGCAACTTGTCTCACAATTACAAAATACAAAAGTTTAGGATGCTAAAGAATTTGTTGAGGAGGATTGTTCTTCTTAGAAACTTATTGTGTTCCAAGTGACAAAGATAAGAATGATTCTTTTTTTGGTGTATCTCTTTACACATGACTTTACAAATAGTATTTCTATCTTTCGACTTATTTATTTCAAAATTGTATTATTTATTATAGGGAAAAGGCTCAAATATGTCATCGAGCTTTGAGAAAAGATTCATTAGCACCATCTGTTAAAAGTTTGACTCATCTATGTCATTGCCATTTGAGAAAAGACTCATCTATGCCTTTTTTTTTAACTTCGATTTTACAAAAACCACTCAAACAACTTTTAACATCTTTCAATGAGAGTTTTGGATCAAATATACTTTTTTTGCTCATTCTTATTGGATCATACAAATTTTTTAATATTTTTAACTCTGGTTTTGCAAAAGACTCATCTATGTCTATCCTTAAAAATTTAGCTCATCTATGTCTATCCTTAAAAATTTAGCTCATCTATGTCATTCCAATTAACAAATAATGGCATGAATGATCAAACAAAAATGGTATACATGAGCCAAATATTTAACGGATGGCCGGCATAGATGAGGCTTTTCTCAATTTTAGCTTTTTCCCTATGGTTTTCCCCCCAAATTGATAAACACACTAAGCAAAAGTGCAGCGCTGCTGATTTTTTTATCACCAAAAGCTTGTCACCATAGCAAAAGGCATAGATGAGCGAAAGTTACTCGACTGTAAGGAGAGAAGCTCTGGCCACTCGCCATTATTAGTTTGGCGTACAGATTTCTCATCAAGTTTATTACTTTCTACTGCTTTCTAAAATTAATCTTTATAAGTGAGCATTCAATCTTTGATAAAAAAAAATTACATAGTAACAAGATATTCAACATCTAAATATTCAGTGAGATTTTATTCAGGCAGCCTCATTCAATCTTTGATGTGCAGGGGCGTGACGCTTGATCAAGATCTTCTAGCTATGTGAAAGTTCAAAAATCTATATATTGGAAAAGCTAAATTTTTGACAAACCATAGACGACTTGTTAGTTTATCAGAAAGCTTGATCTTTCCAAAATTTTGAAAATAAAATAAAAATCGATCGAGGGATAGAGTCGATTCAATGAGCAAATGATACCCTTTCTTCAAGATGAAAGGTATATATGGACCATTCTCAAGCACACATTCCTCATCTTCTTCAGTGTGCAAAAGGTTAAAGTTGAAAGAAAAAAAAAGGTAAAGAAGAAACACCAATTTGATTTTTCTTGTTTTGTAATGTAAAGTGAAGTGGGATTGTGTTCTCTTTTGTCAGCATAGCATTGGGTGGAGCTAGTAAGGGCCCAGGCAGTTTGGATCTTTAGTGGAAAATTGTGTTGTTTATTTAATTAAAATTATTTTTTATGTATATATAGTAGATGATGAACTCTTTCAACTTCTTTGTGTTTACTTCTTCGTACTTTGAACCTATTTAATAGAAATCTTGACTCGCCATTATAATTATTGATACCAATTGGAAAAAGATAAAAGGTGTACACTATGTCTTGTCTCCCATTTAGAAAAAGATGGAAATAAAAAAAGTAGTGAATCATTTGGACAAAACCACTTAGTCTAATAACTAAGCTACAAGGCTCTGTCTTTTTGTTATTCCAGCAAACTGCAATAATTGTTAACAGAAATGGCTTATGCTGCTCTCTCTTCACTTATGTATACACTGGAACAAATCTCCAAACCTTACCAATCTTTGCCTTGTCAAAGCTGTACACAACATGTTCAATCTATCCATCAAAATCTTTCTGATCTGCAAGTTTTCCTTGAGGATGCAACAAAGGATATTGAAAGTCTCAAGGTTATAGAAAAGAAGATCATAGATGTAGTACATAAAGCAGAAGATAAAATTGATTCATGTCTAAGAAGCATCATTCTAGCAGATTTCACAGAGAATAGAGAAAGGGCGTGTAAATTCTTCGAGGAAGAATTGCTAAAAGTGGAAGAAGATGTTCATTCTCTCAGGAAAGAGATGGTACAGATCGATGTTAACAAGCATGGAAGCAAATCTCCAGAAATAACAACAACTCCCTCCTTACGACAAAAAAGTACAATTGTGGAAAATACTATTGTTGGGATGGAGGATGACTTCAACACCATACTTGATCGCCTCACTGACCAAACAAACGATTTAACTGTCATACCAATTTTTGGTATGGGCGGTATAGGTAAGACAACTCTGGCCAGAAAAGTTTATGATAATTCATACATTCGTTGTCGATTTGATGAACATACATGGGTCACCATCTCCGAAGAATACAATGAGAGACAGACGCTTCTTGAATTTGTCTCTTCAATTACCGGAAGCAATAAAGAAATGAGCAATGATAAACTAATGGAGACTGTGTATCAAGGTCTTAAGGGTAGGAGATTTCTAATTGTCATAGATGATATTTGGAGTACTGAGGCTTGGGACCAAATGGAAAGAATATTTCCAAATGATGGCAATAGAAGCCGAATTCTACTAACTACTCGGCTCAAGCATGTTGCTGATTATGTCAGCTGTCCTGGTTTTCCGCCTCATCGTAAGTCTTTTCTAAGTCTTGATGATAGTTGGAATCTTTTCACTGAAAAATTATTCAAAAAAGATCCCTGTCCTCCTCACCTAGAAGAAATAGGGAAGCATATTGTACAACAATGTCAAGGATTACCTCTCTCGGTTGTTGTCGTTGCTGGACTTGTTGGAAAAACGGACCCAACGCATGAGAATTGGAAGAGGGTTGAGGAAAATCTGAACTCATTCTTTGGTACTGTATCTGAACGGTGCCAATCCATTCTTTCTTTAAGCTACAATTACTTGCCCCAATATTTGAGGGCTTGTTTTCTTTATGCTGGAGGTTTTCCTGAAGATATGGAGATTGATGTTTGCAATTTGATTAGGCTATGGATTGCTGAGCACTTGATAAGGGAAAGAAGCAATAAAAGGTTAGAAATGGTGGCAGAGGAGTATCTACAAGATTTAATTGATAGAAGCCTAATTTTGGCAGGTAAACAAAGGGCTAATGGAAGGATTAGAACTTGCAGAATTCACGATCTACTTCGCCAACTATGCCAAAGAGAAGCTCATGCTGAAACTTTTGTGCATATCATGAATAGGAATGTCATGGTCTCCTCAGAAGCCACAGTTGATCAACGGCGAGTGCTCGTTCCTTCTAAACTTCAAGAGAAGCAAGTTTATCGTACAAGGCATAGCAGTGGTATAACCCGCACCTTTATTTCAATGCAGTTATATTTTCCAGAAAGAATTTTCTCTATTGTTTCACAGCTCAAGTTGCTAAAGGTGTTGGACGTATTATCAGTCCATTATGATTTCTCTAGTGTAATATCTCAGCTTGTACATTTGAGATATGTTGCTGCAAGAATTGCGGAAGCTCTTTCCCTAGCCAAATTGAGAAATCTACATACCATAATATTTTTAAGTTTTCAACAGACTATGTTGAAGCACCCACTAGATATCTGGTCAATATCGGAGCTAAGACATGTGAATATTGTACCACCACTATATATATCAAATCCTATTGAGACACAAAATCCTTTGTTTCTCAATAACTTGCACACACTTTATCTTCATCATTCTCCTTTTGTCCCGGAAATCATAAGAAGAACTCCGAATCTAAAAAAGCTAAAGATTATAGATGGTTCAGATCATCCCAACTGGCCTTCTATGCTTCATCCTCTCAATCTCGTAGAGGAGTTGGAGACACTTTACATAGAAACAGAACAAACCATTGACCAGATGATTTTCTTCTCTGGTGATATTTTCCCTCGTAATCTAAAGCAACTGAAATTATTATATACTAGTATACCATGGAAAGTTATGAATTTACTGGCTGATTTACCCAATCTCGAGCTGCTCAAAGGGACTTATGCATTTGCTGGAACAGAGTGGAACCTAGACGAAGATGTCGTGTTTCAAAAGTTAAAATATCTACAAATTGCAAATGGAGATCTGCAAAGGTGGGAAGCTACTGGTAGTGATAATTTTCCAATGCTTGAGCAACTAATACTGTACGGGTTGGCTGATCTGGAGGAGATTCCCGAGAGTATCGGAGAAATAATGACACTAAAATTGATCGAAATAGAATCTTGCGGTTCTGGTGTAGACATTAGTGCAAAGAAAATTCAACAAGAGCAACAAAGCATGGGAAATTATGAGCTTCAAATTCAAATTACTCCTATGGTATGTTAAAACTCCATCTTTGATTTTTTTTCATTTCATTTTTGTTTTCACCTTATTGGACCTATTATATATTTTATTTTTAATTTATATTATTTATTTACCAGGAGCGGAGAAGCAATATACTAAGGGTGGCCAGGTCGACATTCTTTGACTCACCGCGGCTGCGGCTTGCTTAGTGAGCAGGGCGGGTTTGAATCACACTGGCTGCGGCTTGCTTGCAAGACAATTTCTTTACATTTTAAAAGAACTTTTAATGATTACTTTTGTAGATATTGGGGTCTTTTCTTTTTAGTCCGTCTAGTCCGTCCCAAAAAGAATGTATTCGACTCTAATTGAAAATAATTTAACTTAATAATTCTCGTTTTACCCTTAATAAAATGATTCTTAGCCACACAAATATTTAAAAATTATTTTAGAACACAAGTTGCAAAGTCTTTCGTTTTTCTTAAACATTGTGTCAAGTCAAACGGTGTCACATAAACTCGGATGGGGGAGTAATACTTAATATTTTGAAATAATTCAAACCAATACTCCCTCCGTTTAAAAAAATGATCTAGTTTGATTTGGCACAAAGTTTAAAAAGATAAAAAAGTCTTTTAAATTTTGTGATTGTAAATTAAAGATATGTCAAACGTATCAAAATGTCATTTAATTTTGTGGTTTTAAACATGTCACGTAGAAAGTTAAAATTAAAATGTTGCCAAGAAAAAAAAGAGATCATCCTTTTTAAAATAGATTAAAATACAAAATAGGTCTTTTTTTTTTTAAACGAAGGGAGTATTACTTACTAAAACAATCCTTTATTTGAGACATACAACTTAAAAATCTTAAATGCTATGCAAGACTTATTTCTATTATTTGTTATACAACTAAAAAATCTTAAATCCTTTATTTTAGGGTTCAATTGAATATACACTATATACACTTAAATCTAAATGTTTTTCATCATTTAATTTTATTTTATTTTTTTGAAATGTGAGAATTTGAAGAGTTAGAAAGTGCAAAGTTAATTACCATTTTATCCCTACTCTAAATTAAAATATTTAATTAATTAAATATTAAAAAGTAATTATCTAATATCTATACTAATAGTAGAAAACACAAAAGTTTTACTAAATATTACTCATACAATTAATGATCAGTTAATAGTAAGAGACTGTATATATACATTAGAACTGTAGGTCATTCGTATATGAATAACTTGGACTCTTGGGCTTCTCCTTATACTGAATAATTTGTGAAATGTATATTTTGAATTCTCATGGACTTAATAATGTGTAAGTACTATTTCCTCAATTGTTTATAGTGCTTTTTAAAAAAAAATTGGGGCAGGGGAAATGGGGAAGGGATTACAATGTGGGGAATCAAACTCTCACTAATAAGGTGAGAGTTCAGGTAGTCAACCAACTAAACTACTAAGATTCCCTCGTGCTTCTTTATTATATATGTATAGTTATGCCTTTTTTTTATTGGTGAAAAGCAAGTTAAGAGGTAGTAAGATTAAGAATATTCTACAAAGTTATTTGTATTTTGATTAATTTCTTCATGTTTTTGGTGTTTCTTTCAAGTTTTAGCTTTTTTATTCATATCGCCATTAATATTGATTGTATAATTCTCTTAACAGAAGCATGAGAGGAAAACAAAAGCTATTTGACATTAATATCAAAGCCTTTAGCTTCTTGGATTGTTGGTAGCAACAAGAGCTTACAGCATGAGACAAGTTCAGTATACTAAAGCTCCCGCTATGCATATTATAGTTTTGTTACTTTCGATTTTCTTTTGTTGATCATATAAGGATTAGTCAGGAGAGTTGTTGTAGACATTTTTGACGATGGTTCAGTAGCATCGATTTAATTTTGATATAATGTATACATGATCTTTAAAAAATCTGTACATATTGAAAAAGGGAACAAGTGCAACACGCGTAATGAGAAACTAGCTAAAGATAAAAAGTGAGTGCAGTATACCTTGTCTCACAATTATAAAATACAAAGAAATATCCCTCATTGAGCTGTACATCATGTGCATCTCATACTGAAAGAATTTGTTTTTCTTGTTTGGGAAGTGTATTGGATAGTGTTCCCATCTGTCAATATACCAATTGAAAATCCATCATCTCTTTTGATTAAACAAATTATAAAGGTAAAGTACCCTATGTAGTTGTCCCCCATTTAAAAAAGGTGGAAATAAAAAAGTAAATTATTTGGACAAATACCTCTTAGTCTAATAACTAAGCTACAAGGCTCTATCTTTTTGTTATTCCAGCAAACTGCAATAAGTGTTAGGAGAAATGGCTTATGCTGCTCTTTCTTCACTTATGTATACATTGGAACAACTCTTGAAATCCAATCAATCTTTGGTTTGTCCAAGCTGTGTACAACAACATGTTCAATCTATATATCAGAATCTTTCTGCTCTGCAACTCTTCCTTGAGGATACTACTACCAAGGATATTGAAACTCTTAAGGTATATGTAATTCACTAGTATAATTATCTAAATCTTACCTATGTTCTTTGTAATAATAATTAATTCGTCGAGTTTCAATTTCAAGGTTGTCGAAAAGAGGATCAGAAACGTAGTATACAAAGCAGAAGATAGAGTTGAGTCAAGTCTAAGACGCATCATTCTAGCAGTTCGCGAGGACAAGCGGCAAAAAGCTTGTAGATTCTTTTATGAAGAATTGTTGAAAGTGGAAGAACAAGTTTATTTTCTCAAAAAAGAGGTGATCGATTTTAACAGGCATGGAAGCATATCTGCAGAACTAGCAACAACTCCCTCCTCACCAGAAAAAAGTGAACTTGAGGAAAATACTATTATTGGGATGGAGGACGACCTCAACACCATACTTGATCGCCTCACTGCTCAAACAGATGAGTTAACTGTCATATCAATTTTTGGTATGGGCGGTATAGGTAAGACAACTCTTGCCAAAAAAGTTTATGATGATTCTTGTATTCGTTCTCGATTTGATAAACATGCATGGATTACTATCTCTGAAGAATACAATGAGAGACAAATGCTTCTTGAAATTGGCTCTTCAATTACTGGAAGCAATCAAGAAATGAGCAATGATCAACTAATGGAGATTGTGTATAGAGGTCTCAAGGGTAGGAGATTTCTAATTGTCATAGATGATATTTGGAGTACTGAGGCTTGGGACCAAATGCAAAGAATATTCCCAAATGATGACAACAAAAGCCGAATTCTATTAACCACTCGGCTCAAGTATGTTGCTGATTATGTCAGTTGTCCTGGTTTTCCGCCTCATTGTAAGTCCTTTCTAAGTCTTGATGATAGTTGGAATCTATTTACCGGAAAATTATTCAAAAAAGATCCCTGTCCTCCTCACCTAGAAGAACTAGGGAAGCATATTGTACTACAATGTCGAGGATTACCTCTCTCGGTTGTTGTCGTTGCTGGACTTGTTGGAAAAATGGACCCAACGCATGAGAATTGGACGAGGGTTGAGGAAAATCTGAGCTCATTCTTTGGTACTGTATCCGAACGGTGCCAATCAATTCTTTCTTTGAGCTACAATTACTTGCCCCAACATTTGAGGGCTTGTTTTCTCTATATTGGAGGTTTTCCAGAAGACAGGGAGATAGAAGTTTCCACGTTGATTAGGCTATGGATTGCCGAGCAATTCGTAAGGGGAAGAAGCAATAAAATGTTAGAATTAGTGGCAGAGGAGTATCTACAAGACTTAATTGATAGAAGTCTAATTTTGGTGGGTAGACAAAGGGCTAATGGAAGGATGAAAACTTTCAAAATTCATGATCTTCTTCGCCAACTATGCCTAAGTGAAGCTTGTACTGAAAATTTTATACATATCATGAATACAAATGTTCTCAAAACCATATATGATCAACGGCGAGTGATCCATCAGTCTTATCTTCAAGAGAAGCATAGCTATGATATAACAAGTATAACCCGCACCTTTATTTCAATGGCATTATATTTTTCAATGGAATCATATATTTCAGAAGGGATTGCCTCCATTGTTTCACAGTTCAAGTTGCTTAAGGTGTTGGATGTATTATCAATTGAATATGATTTCTCTAGCGTAATATCTCAGCTTGTACATTTGAGATATGTTGCTGCAAGTATCAAGGAAGCTCTTTCACTAGCCAAATTGAGAAGTCTACAGACCATAATTCTTAGAAGACTTGAAATGATGAAGTTGGAGAACACATTAGATATCTGGACAATGTCAGAATTAAGACATGTCGATATTCGATGGCCACTATATATATCTGATCCTCTTGAGGCAGAAAATAACAGTATTGGAGAACCACCTTTGTTTCTCAATAACTTGCAAACACTCTATCTCAGTAACTCTACTTTTGTTGCGGAAATCATAAGAAGAACTCCGCATCTAAAAAAGCTAAATATCTCAAATAAGTCTGATCGTCCTGACTGGCCTGCTATTCTTGATTCTCTTATTCTTCTAGAGGATCTGGAGATACTAGACATAGCGTTGAAGACCACTGACCGGATGATTTTCTCTGGGGATATTTTCCCTCCTAATCTCAAGGAGTTGAGACTATCATATACTAATATACCATGGGAAGATGTGAATTTGCTAGCTAATTTACCCAATCTTGAGGTGCTCAAAGGGCGGCTTGGTGCATTTGCTGGAACAGATTGGAAACTAGATGAAGATGTTGTGTTTCGTAAATTAAAATATCTAGGATTTAAATATGAAGGTCTCAAGAGGTGGGAAGTCAGTAGTGATAATTTTCCAATGCTTGAGAACCTCGTGTTGTATCTGATGTATCAACTGGAGGCGATTCCCGAGAGTATTGCAGAAATAATGACACTAAAATTGATTGAAATACATAAATGCAGCTCTGCTTTAGAGAATAGTGCAAAGAGAATTCAAGAAGAGCAAGAGAGCTTGGGAAACTATGAGCTTCAGGTTCATATTAGGTATGTTAAAATTCCATCTTAAGACGTCCGTTTAATATGTACAAATTGCTAATTGAGAAGTTATTAACGTCTAGAATCATAAACTTCAAATTCTGATTCAACGTTCGTAGAAAGTTGAGTCATTGTGGAATGAAGTGCTAATAGAATTCTTTCATATGGTTTTAATGCAGTCAAGATGTAGAAGGCTTTCCGCTCTAGTGGGAACTCTGCCACTCTGGTGATCTGAGTAAATGAGATAGCATTTTGAATTTTTGATCCAGACAGTTATTCGTAATAAGATTTCTATTTACGAAAACAGTCTCTCCTTCTTCATGAGATAAAGGTAAAGTTTGCTTACATTCTACTCTCCCCACGTCCAATTGATAGAGTTTTACTAGGTACATTGTTGTTGTATAATCAGATTTGTGGTGGAGCTTATAATAGTTGGATTCTCGGAATGTTCAAACATTTTGGATACTTGATTTGCTAGAGTTTATTACCTTTAGGGAAGTTGAACAAGGACTCAATTATATAAATACGTAGAATACAAGATTTTTACTCCTAGCAGAACACGAGAGAAAGTGAGAACAAAATTTCATATACTCGATCTCATAGATAGAGAATTCTGCAGAAATTAAGTCGTAATCGATGAAAGTCATATGTACGATTTGAAAGAAAATCTTTCATATCTTTTATAATGATTGGGATTTAATTTGGATACTCGTCTAGTCTCTTTGGATTGGAAGGGAGTTCTTTATTAGTTCTTTGAGTATTGTCTTGTACCGGTACTTTCATGGTAGTCATTTGATATCTCTTTAATTAAGGTCTTGGAATCTTGATTAATTATGCCTTTAATCAATCTTGTCTCTTGATTAAACTTACCTTAGTCAATCTTATCTTTTGATTTATTGTTTTGGGATAATTACATGATTATCGCTATTGATTCGAGGATCCCTATAGGACGTGGTCAACAAGAACAAATTCTTAGGGACAGACGATCGATAAAACAGCAGTAGTCACAAATATGATTCTCAATCAACAAGATCAAAATGTAATATGCATTTATGTAGTTACTGCGCAAAAAACATCTTTTGTGGCCCAAGTAGTAACGATGGAACCATGCAACACCTCATAGGAGATCTATCTTTCAAAGAACAAGGTTTTTATTGGTTATTTTAATTGTTAAAAAAAAGGATCATTCGATATATAGTCATGTATACTCAATGTATCATTATTTTTTAATGATATGATTTGTGAATTTACAAAATCTTTTGTACACTTGGTCAAAAATGATATAATCATGTCATTAATTAAATTAGCCAAAATACAAAATTCATCTAAATTAAACTTACTCGACTCACACTCCTTTTAACCTATCCCAACCCTTTAATCTATTATTCACTCATCTTAAATCGTGTTTATCTATATATTAATAAATTTGGTATTGTTAAAATAATGAATTATTATGTATTAATTATACACTCTATAATATTGAATAAAAAATATTGGATTAGTTATACAGATATAGATTAAGGGAAACTTATATATATATATACCAAATTAAGAAAATATTTACCATTTATAACAATTACAATTTATTTTCACTGAACACTTATAATACATTTATAATACAGATTTAATTCGTATTACAGAGAACTATTTATTTTCACTCAACACTTCTAAAATATTTATAATACAAATTTAATTCATATTACAGACAACTATTTATAAAACATATTTAATACAAGTTATTGAATACATAATTCACTTTAAATATATTTATATTGAATACATAATTCACTTTTAATACAAGTAAAGATTTATATTGAATCTGTAATTCACTTTTAATACAAAGTGCAGATTTATCATAGTATTGTTATAAATGGTAATAAATAAAAAATATCGCTAAAATCAGTAATTATTTATTAAAAATGATACGCTTAAGTACTTTTTCCATAGATTAAAAACTACCAAACAAGATATATTAAATAATTTCACTGTGGTAAATCTAAGTAAACTAATATTAGGTTATAAATTAAAATTATCATCGTATAAATTAATTTATTTCAACTGTGACATCCATTATTTTTTTCTTCACCTTCTTAATTATGATTTTGTCTGTGACATGGCATCAATATCTCCGACTTAAAAGAAAGAGTTTTGAATTTTAAACAAAGTCAATTAAAAATATACTAAAAGATTAATATGTTAACAAATAGAGTCAATATATATGTCAGGTGCACAAAGATTTTATGGACAAACATGCCTAGAAGCATTTTTAGACAAACATTTGGTCTAGTTAACATGTAGGTGTATTTTGCTAACTATTGAATGATACTTCAATAAAGTGAGATAGTTAAAATGCATATTTTAGACCCTTAACTCATTATTATTATTATTCTAAGAAAGTCAAAGTTAAAATAAAATTTGTACTCCTAAATTTTATGTCTTTTTTGGTATACTAAACCAAAATATATTTTCTATTTTAATTTGTTTGTCTTTTTTTTCTAATTTATTTAAAACAAAAATATCTTTTTTTTTCTTTTTTAGCAAGATAATTATAGTAGATGGTCATTCAATCAAAGTAATTATCAAAAAAATAATCATTCGTTGTACAAGCATGTACGAATATCTATAAGACGGCAAAGACAAAACCGAAGATGGCGGTCACAAGTGCTAAGATAACAATGTTTGAGCACTTGTATATTGAGCTAGGTGAAAAAGGTCGGGACAAAAGATTGTATAGGTTCGCGAAAGAGAGAGAGAGAAAAGCTTACGATTTGGACCAAGTGAAGTGCATCAGGGATGAGGAGGGTAAGGTGTTGGTGGATGAGACTTCTATTAAGCAAAGATGGCAAGCTTACTTTCATAAACTCTTAAGCGAAAAAAGGGGGCAGAGATATTGAGTTGGGTGATTTGGCACACTTCGATAGTCATCGATATTTTGATTACTGTAGGCGTTTCAGAGTTTATGAGGTTAGACGTGCTATTAGTAGGATGAACAGAGCGATCGGACCCGATGAGATTTCGGTGGATTTTTGGAAGAGCATGGTCAAGGATGGTATGGAGTGGTTGACTAGTTTAATGTTATTCTGAAGACTGCTAAGATGCCCGATGGATGGACGAGGAGTACTATGGTTCCATTGTACAAGAATAAGGATGATATTCAAAATTGTAACAATTACAAGGGTATCAAGTTGTTAAGCCACATTATGAAGGTCTGGGAGAGAGTGGTGGAGATGAAGGTGAGAAAAGAAGTGTCTATTTTAGAGAATTTGTTAGGATTTATGCTAGGGCGATCGACTACTGAAGCAATTCATCTTGTTCGGAGATTAGTGGAGAAGTATAGGGAAAGAAAGAGGGACCTTCATATGGTGTTCATTGATCTTGAAAATGCCTATGACAAAGTTTCGAGGGATGTGTTATGGAGGTGTCTAGAGGCGAAAGGTGTTCCAATGATATATATTAGGGTGATAAAGGGCATGTATGACGGAGCCAAAACTCGAGTAAGAACGGTGGGAGGAGACTCAGGGTATTTTTTATTGAGATAAGACTTCATCAAGGATCTGTGTTGAGCCCTTTTCTTTTTGCCTTAGTAACGGATGAGCTGACATGGTCTATTTAGGAGGAGGTTCCATGGTGTATGTTATTTGCAGATGGCATAGTATTGATTGATAAGACTCGGGATAAAGTTAATGATAAGTTGGAGGGTTAGAGACATACTTTGAAATCCAAACGGTTCAAACTGAGCAAAACCAAAACAGAATACTTGGAATGCAAAATTCAGTGTTACGAGGGATGAAGCAAACATTGAAGTGAGGCTTGCCACTCAATCTATTCCCAAGAGAGAAAACTTTAAATATTTTGGGTCCATCATCCAAAGCAGTGGCGATATCGAAAATGATATCATACATCGTATTAGGCCAGTATAGATGAAATGATGGCTTACCTCTGGAGTATAGTGTAATAAAAAGATACCACCTGAACTTAAAGGTAAGTTTTACAAAATCGTGGTTAGAACGTCTTTGCTATATGGGATGGAGTGTTGACCAATAAAAAATTCACATGTTCAGAAGATGCATGTCGCGGAGATAAGGATGTTGAGATGGATGTGTGGACATACTAGGGGATAAAATTAGGAATGAGATCATTCGGGGGATGTTAAGAATGGCCTCTGCGGCAGATAAAATGAGAAAAGCGAGAGAGGACTGCGATGGTTTTGGCATGTGTAGAGAAGAAGTGTTGAGGCTCTTGTTAGGAGGTGTGAAAGGTTAGATCTAGGGGTTAAGTGGAGGAGTAAAGGTAGACCGAAAACGTATTGGGGGGAAGTGATTAGACAGGATATGGTGCAACTCTGTATCACCAAGGACATGACCTTAGATAGAAAGGAGTGGAGGTCACGTTTTAGGATAGAAGGTTAGATAACTAGTAGGGGTAGGATGATGTATGGTCTTGTGATATAGTAGGTTAGTAGAGGTAGTTGTGTATTTATTTATTGTGTTGTTATTGTCCGTCATTTATTTTGTTACTTTTATTATCTTTAAAAATTATCATTTATTTTTCACTCTAGTTGTTTTGTTTCATATCTAGTATTTTCTGTTTTTGGGGATGATATTTTTGAGTTGGGGATCTTTCGGAAACAACCTCTCTATCTTTACGAGGTAATGGTAAGGTTTGCATGCATTTGACCCTCCCCAAACCCCACTTGTGAGAATTCACTGGGTGTGTTGTTGTTGTTGTACAAGTATGTATATTTCATGTATAGTCAAGCTATATTTAGTTTTTGAATGTATCATAATGTATATTCAATGTATAACTCATATATAAGTAATCTACATTGTATAGTAAGTATGACTTTTGACAACATATATTGCATAGTCAGTATATTTTTTTTATGATTTTTGACTATTCTTTTACTCCCTCTATCCATCTTTACTTAGCCCCTATACTATTTTAGGATGTCCAACAATACTTGTCCAGTTTATGAAATCAAAAGATAATTTTACACTTAGTTCCTAATTTACCTTTGTCATTAATTATAGTTTTTTCCCTATTACATTTTTCAATACAATGTATTAATTATATTCAAAGGGTGATTTGGTAAAATTACCCCTATCATTTACTATTTTTTAATCCCCGTGCCAAGTCAAAAGGGGTCAAGTAAAGTTGGACGGAGGGAGTATGTAAATAAAACGTGACTATATTTATTGTAAATTAATTAGTTTATTATATATATTTGAAATTATCCCCCTTCTTTAATTCTAACTTTTCCATCTAAAATCATAAGATTAAAGAATATTTTTATATATTCCATGTATTCTTATTTTAATACTACAAAATTCTGTTAAAAAAATCCAAAAAATACTCCGTATCAAGGCAAAACAAGACTCTTTACTCGATATCACGTGATAAGCACGTGCCTAGATAATCCTAGAATTCTTTTCACATTGAAATAGATAAATCCCTATTTGATAAAACAACGACTCAAACTAATTTTCGTAGAAGTTTCTTCCGTTGCAAGTCAATCGAATCCGGTGGAGTATAAATTCATCTTCTTCTCCTTATTCAACAAGTTTTTCTCTTTCCATTACTATATACGCGCATTTGTACTCGATCTCCTTTTTGCCAATTCTATCGGAAACCCTAATTCTCTCTGCAGCAGAATCGACGAGGACGAAGAAGAAGGTTCTAGAAATATGAGGAGAGTTTTCGGTGCTAAAAAACAAACGGAACCTCCTCCCTCTATTCAAGATGCAACCGATCGGGTACGTACAGATATCGACTCATCGTTACTTCTATGTAATGATCAACTTTGCTTATGTATAATTCCTTCGAGAAATTTGTAGTTTAATTGTGTGTAATAAAGCTGTTATATCGATTATGAGAAGAATGACGACGTACAATTTGATTGGTACTTTTTTTGTGGGGGAGCTAAGTTGAATTAGACTAATTTAATATTTTAAAATTTGAATTTTAGATATTTGAAAACTATCCTGAAAAAATTATAAGTTTTAGTCCTTTTTTCCATTAGAATATGATGAAAATGTATATCATAAAATGTCAACGAGACAAGTAAAAGGGAACGGAAAGAGTATTTTGCAAGTTTTGGGTTTTGAGATATGGAAATTGGATTAATTTGATGAATTGACACTTGTATAGGTCATACCAATAGGAAAACTTTTTTAAAAGATAAAATTTAGGGAGTAGAGAATTACAAGGTGGGAATCGAACTTTTACCGATAAGATGATAGTTAGTAGTCAACTAACTTAGCTACTAAGATTTCTCATTTAGGAAAACTTCAAATCTAGTGAGTTTAGATTTTTATGGTTTTTTCGTAAATTATCTTTCCTAGATTATGGATCACTGGGTTGGATTCTGTAGTGTCTTATGAAATGTGGGAGTTTTATATCATTGTGCTCTTGCTAATTATATGCACTAGATATCTGATTTCAATATCGGCTCATATTTGTCCAGATCAATAAAAGAGGTGACACCGTGGAGGATAAAATCAAGAAGCTTGATGTTGAACTTGCAAGATACAAGGAACAGCTGAAGAAGACCCGGCCAGGTCCAGCTCAGGAAGCTGTAAAAGCTCGAGCAATGAGGGTTTTGAAGCAAAAAAGAATGTGAGTCTATTCTTTTGTAAAAGTACACTGATGTTTAAAGTGGATGGTTGAGCATCAAATTGACTTATTTGTGGATGAATGTCTAGTCGCGTAATAGGTCAGATAACATTTAGCTGCTGAGACAATGGAGCTATTTAACGACAGTTGATCGGTGCTCTTTTCTCTCTCTCTCTTGGTGATAGAGAAATTTTGTTGCAGGAATATAAAGTGCTGAAAGCACAAACAAATACATTTATGGAGATACCTTGATGAACCACATTATGAGAGAAACTATTGTGTTTAACGGCTTTTTAAATAAAGTCTAGTTCTTGGAAGAGCTTGCAGTTACTTTATTTAAAAAATGAAATTGGGAGACCTTGTGATTGAATTGAGGACTGGTCCTTAAACATGTCCTACTTTGGATACTCACAGAGTTGCAACCGGCTAAAAAACAGTGATTTCTTGTGAAAACACTAGTCCTCCTGAGTGCATAATGTGAATATTTTCATCACTGAATCTTTTTTGATTCTACATATTGTACTTAGATTATTCTTTTTTTGAAAAAAGGGAAGGTGATTCTGTGGTTATAAGCGATTAATCCATTAACTTCACCTGGATTGTATCTGAAGCAAAAGTAGATAGAACACCCCTAATGTTGGTAAATATTCTGTTCTCCTTGAGACATTTCTCTAAGTTTTGCTTCTATTTGTGGTGAAAATTATATTTTTCAGGCACTGCTTACGCATAGTTTTCTCCAAATTGGGAAAAATTCTTGCTTGTTTGACAAGCTTATAGTTTATATATGGATCTATTGTTTACAATGCATAATCTTTTTTGATTGAATATTCAACAGGTATGAAGGCCAACGTGACATGCTCTTCAATCAGACATACAACCTAGATCAAGTTTCATTTGCAGCTGAGGGAATTAAAGATGCTCAGCAAACAGTATGTTATATGGAGTTCATGCATTTTCCAGAAACCTAGTTTTCTCCTGTTTCATTTATGAATTGCCTAATTCAAAGAGCTGTTATATGCATTATACCTGTAGGAAACTTGTCCATTGTTAGGGTATTCCCAGTATTTGAAAGCGTATTGGACCTTTTTGTGTTCGAAGTTCATAATTCTTAATGGATGTTACCATACAAAGCTTAGCACTCTTTTCTGGGAAAAAACATACAGGCATCATTTCTTTAGTAATCCATGGTAGTTAAATTGAAACTGTTTTAACTTGAGTTTGCTAAAGAGAATTTTGGAGTGTCACTCAGAAGTCTGATTTACTGATACGCTTATCAAGTGAATGCTATTTGTGGAAATGAAGGGCTGCTATTTTAGAATACTTAACTCATGGTCATCCTTTGTAATCAATAATTATTAGTTTGTTCGAGTCATTTGGGCTATATCAATTCATCGTAAAGTGTGACTTCTTCTATATGGCACCCCACATGGCACAGTCAAAGGTTTGTCAGACAAAGCTAATTCAGTTACTTAATTGTAACCTGCTGCCTACCTCCCTACAGATGGAGAGGAGTGAGGACAACATAGTTATCACGAAAACAGATTTCTTTACATGTCCTAGAGTGTATATACTCCGTTTGATCCCATGTTGGAGATTTGTTGTTTTAAGGCACAATTGAACCATTGGAGTCATTTATATACAGTTGAATTTGCCACTAATAAGTTGGTTCCGTTTCTCCAGATGTCAGCTTTAAAGTCCGCAAACAAAGACTTGAAAGGAATGATGAAGACAGTGAAGATTCAAGATATAGATGTATGTCTCCTTATTGTGGTTTTATGTTTTAGTAACCTTGTGCATTTTATCCTTGTTTGTTTCTGAATTTTTCACGGCTGCTAATTGTGTTATTATTATGTGAAAACGTAGAACCTACAAGATGAAATGATGGACTTGATGGATGTGAGCAACGAAATTCAAGAGTCTCTTGGTAGAAGCTACAGTGTGCCAGATGACATTGATGAAGATGAACTCCTGGGTGGTAAGCTTAAGTAGCAGCAGTACATTTAGACATAGAAGTGAAAAAACACGTTGGATGAGCTCTTTAACTTATTAATTCTAATGCAGAGCTTGATGCTCTGGAGGCCGACATGGATACTGAAGGCGAAGGAGTCCCTTCGTATCTTCAACCAGACAAGGAGCCCGATTTGGATGCAGAGCTCAACCTTCCAGCAGCACCAACAGGGCATGCACCAATGCCAGCTGGCAACCCACAGGTAATCATAATAATCTACTGTCTACCCATACTTACACCTGTATATAGATAATCTGTTATAAGGTTTAACAATTATGTTAAAATGCTGACTTTTTTTTCCATTTACTTGTGATGAACAGGCTTATGATGAACTAGGATTACCTGCTGTTCCTCACGCATCAATTCGCGGTTAAGGGATTAGTAGGATATTGTTGATGACTTCTTTTGGGATTATTCTTTGTTTATTGGAGAAATCCTGGTGTAAACATAGTGTGCAGAGCTTATCTTCTTTGTTTCCCAAATGACTCATGTTGATTTATTGTGTAATAATGGACACAATGCCTGAATTGTATTTATGCACATTCAGCATATCTTATCTTACATCAACAAAGAAAAGAAATCACACGTTAATGAAACCTTTGTAGCATGCTCACTCCTATACCTGTATAGAATCTGCTTGGTCGACGTGTCTTGCATTCAGTAGAAAAATCATTTCACTGTTTTTTAACTAGCATATTAACACAATGCTACCTATAGGTCACGAGTTCTAAGTTCGAATCAAAGAAGCAGTCACTAATACTCGTCTATGTCACACCTCAAGAGATGCAGCCTTCCCCAAACATTATGTAAATGAGGAATGCTTTCTGCATTGAGCTGCCTTTTTTTTGTTAATATCGTCAAGTCATCAAATGTTTAGACAATAAATTGACTGTTATTGTCTTGATCCTAAAAGTTTCCATTTGGAACATACTACATTCTGAAGAGGATTTACAGGCCGAGTCTAAAGGAGTTTCACCTACATTCTTACTACTCAGATAACTGTAGTAATTCAAGAGCTGCAACAAACCCTGACTTCTGGAAGGGATGCATTTATTAGATTAAATGGGTCGACGTGGGCTCCTGCAGAATATTATCATCAAGGAAGGTGTCCAACAAGATCAACTTCCTTTTAGTTGAGATCCAGTTTTCCAAAGTCCAGCATCTGCCAAGCTGCATCTGAACCAGTCATCTCAGCAGCAGAGCTCAGCCTGAAGTTTGTGCTCAGCTTTCCATTGCGAGTATGCGCTAAACATTTCAATCTTTCCAACTCTTTCCTCAATGAACTGTATTGAGCTGCATCGAGTTTCAGAAGAACAAAGAATCAGATCATAAAATTATCCCTTTGCTTCACCGATCTGTTTAAACTACTACGTCTCAAGGATGTCTGCTGCCAACCCTCAACCAAGGAGAAGTTTTGAGTGCACAAATGAAACAAAAGTGAAAGGAATACCACTGGTAGATCAACCAATATGAAGTTGAATAAAGATAGACGAATACAATGAAACTAACTCAGAATTGCAGCGGAATATTTATTTGGTGGTTTGCTAACTCATGAAAAATTGAGGCAAATAGGAAAGACAAGAAAAATTCAAAGCAGTTAACTGGTTGGCCTACACAATAATATGGATTAGCTAATCCCATAGTTAAGTTGTTCCGAAAGAACGGAAGAGAGAAAGAAAAACACCAGCAGTTTTAGCTAATTGAACTCGCTATCAAATATAGTATTATGATTGATTGATTGAGCTGAAGATATACAACTCACCATCAACAATGACTTTTTCTTGCTGAAGTCTGAGCATCTGTTGCTTTAGCTCTCTATTCTCCATAGATAAAGTAACACGTCGCTGAAGCAGAGCAGCAACTTTGGCAGTTAAATCTGATTCTATAGCCTGTATCAAAAATGAACTAGGTTAAGCACCATATTAACCTTTGTCTGCAACACCAAATATTGTGCTACTTGCAAGAGCGCGGCTGCTCATTTGAAAGTATTTTGTATAGCATTCCAGATACAAAAAATTGTTATGATTTGAAGAGTCTCTAACCCACACAATAACGTTATAAGCTAAAGGATCGTTTGGTTGGGAACAAGTTATCCCAAGATTAATAATTATGGGATAACTTTTTTTTATGGCAAGGGAAACCCACAGTCGCTACCCTTTTGGGTGCACACAGAGTAAACCCCCGCTCCTATACAATAGTTCGCAAATCACACAGGAGAGATAATCCGCATTAGGCAAGCTCGATGTGACGAGCTCGACCCTGAGCAATAAATATGGGATAACTTATCTCATTACTATGTTATAAATGGTGGGATAAATAATCCTAAGACTACCTAGTACCTCCAACCAAAATTTAGGATAATATAATCCTGAGATTATATACCTTATACCTCATAGGCTCACACCAAAGAGTTGAAACAATCTCAATAATTATGAAACTATTTGATGTAGCATTTGGGTCACCAAGGATTGTTGCGTTTTGAACAAAATATTCTCCGCAGACAGCAAAGGCATTAACTTTAGAATTTAAAAGTCCAAACTTGTGAACCAGCACATTATTTTATTCATAGCATGGTTTTCCCTCGAGTTAATATTTCAATGTGATTAATCAACAATTGACATGTAGCCATGGAAACTTCATTTTTGATTCTGCAATACTTTAATGTTTAATCTGTGGTGTTACATGGGAAGCTCAACACATATATTCATTATGAATTATTCAGTAAAAGAAATCCTCTTTAAAAGTCACATTGATGTAACAGTTAGTAGCAAAGTACCTCATATGTGTTGACAGTTCTCTCTAGTTCCGCTATATATTGGAGTTTACGAACTCTTGACCTCTGTCCAGGATGCCTGTGTACAAATTCCAAAATAGTTTTCAAGTGTTGTACTCTTCTCAAGATAATAGTCGTCTCAAAATGACATAAATCCTCCCGATATGTGACCGGCTTGAAAATAATATGGAACAAGAGCACACTCTTAAGTGTATTTGCAATGTTATTACTTATCAGTATAAGAGATTAAATATAAATTGGGAATAGTTAAAAAAGAAAAATAGTTGGACAACTTCTAAGTAAAGTTTGACAGAAAATAATAGGAATAATCGCAAGATAATATAACATCATAGCAATATCATCTGTTAATGTTTTGAAATGGAATCTCATCTGTTACCTACCAGTTCATTGGGATACAATTGGTCATGAATTTCATAAGCTGGTGCTTTTCACAAATCCCCGCATACCCCAGAAATTCGCATTGTTAACTCTATCCTTAGAAGTAGTAGAAATCAGGAAAATGGGTAATTCTGGGCTAAAAGAATGACAGGTGACAGGCCAGTTCTCAATGGGGTTTGGTACTTCATTTGTAGCACAGACGATCTAATTACAAATAGTTAAACTTTGCAAGTGAATTCACTGACTTAATCAATCAATTAAAAAGAATTGAGCAAAGACACGTTAGTCAAGCACTGAAAGAACTGAGAGAGATATTGATGCAAAACTTTTCAGCATTTCATTCCACTGAGAAGAGTTTGTCATGACCGTTCTTGAAAACTGAACACCAGGAAAAACCTTCTTTTCAGCTATGCTGCACGGACTCTCCAAAAACATTGTTGCACCCATGTCGGATAATCCAAAAATGCAATACTTTTGGAGTATCCTAGATGCACCCATGAAAAATTTTGAAGAGTCAGAGCAACCGTGCTTTTGGTACCTAATACGTTCATCAATTTCAAGTAATGCAGGAGATAACTACTGTGGTCGTTAAAAGGTCATAGAAGCTTCCCTAGGCAACATGTCTGAGTGAAAAAAAACGATTTCAGCGATTTGAGTAGCAAAGTGGAAATTCTCTTTAGATATAGAAGAAACCAATAAGGCATCACTTTATAATAGGATGGTAACATCCAGGACCACTTGGCTCACAAAGCTAAATTTTCAAATAGAGATTTTATACCTAGTTTCCTGAAACTCGAAGGCAACAATCTTTATGAAACAGACAATATTTAATATAAGAAATCACTTTGAGTTTTCTGTCCCTTTTCATTCAAGGAAACTTGCTGATTTTATAGATTGGATGAGCCTTTTAAGTGCAAATTACAAGTCAAAGGTCCTTTTAAGGGAGAATGTCAGTTGACCATGTAGAGCAAGTTACACAAGGGAAGATAACTAACACACAATGTGTATACTATTGTCTCCTCTAGAAATTCGAAACTACTCCTTATATGAGCCAAGCAATGAAAACTAATAGTGAACGGTTTTCATATAAACAAACTGACATGATATCTTTATAAGTTGCCAATTCATGATAATGGCAGTTCCTTTTCCCTATACAATTAGCAAGCTAGAGTCCATATTAAAAGATAATACTAAGAGATCCTGACACCATACAACAGGGATATACTAGAAAAGTAGCCGTTATCTTGGGAGATATGATGCATGACTTCATATATTCAGGAAGCATTCTCGCAATGATATAGCTCTACCACGGAATATGAGTACAATTAACAAGTGAAAAGCAGATGTAGATAATACACTGCCTACTAATGATGAATAATCTTGAAAATAACATAGGAGTCTTGAATCTGACCGTTTCATTGGCTTTGCCTCAGCACTGACATCATCAGCTGCACCAGAAGCATTTCCCACTGACTCCAATTGTGCAGCTCCAGACACAGAAATACACCTATCTAAATATTGTAAAGGGTTTGGAGATACATATTCTGATAATGCTGAAACTATAGCATTCTCTGCAAAGGTTATATTGCATTTTCCACGGGGCGAATTAGGACCATAGATACAATTAGTCTTTGAACTACTATCCGATTCACAAGACGCATTGGATTCAGTTTCGTCAAACTTATCAAAGCCTTCCAATGAAACAAGACCATCCAAAAGAGTCAAAGAATCACTGGCTGATCTCCTATGCATTATGCCACTTGAATTTGAACCCGAATCATTCAGCAGCTCATCAAACCATGCAGGCTGCTCTTCTAAAATGGAGCTTTGGGAAATAGATTTTTTATGTTGAGGAGGCAACGAGTTATATTGGTGTGATGGTGGGCTAAAAGAGTCTTGAACCAGGGAAGTTAACGGTTTCTTCTGAAATGGGCAACGAGGCGGAAGATGAGCTTGTCTTGACATGGTGAACTTAACTACTAGGTGACTCTATGATTTTCGTTTTGAAAACTTCACAACAGATTCTAATTCAACAGGTCTTTCTCCCATGTTTCTGCCACCATCTTAGTATCTAGTTTCTACAAAAAGCTTTGCAAAGCATGAAAATCAGAGATCACATTTTGGGAAGAAAAAAAAAGTAAAATCAATCAAAAATTCCATGAGAACAGAAAATCCAATAATTTTATATTGGAGAATAAAACCAAGCAAAAGTTAAAACAGAAATTAAAATAACAGCTGGAAACACACATAAGAGATTGTGACAATTGAGAATCCGAATTTGTTCCCTTTATCTTTCATAGTACAGAAATTATTGCTCCAACATGAGCCTATTTTGTTTCCATAGTTAAAACATGAGCCAAAGGAAGCAAAAGAGAAACATCCATTAAATCTTCCATCAAATAGCAAACCAACAACATACCAACGTAATCTCACAAGTGTGGTCTCGAGAGGCCAGAGTATTATCTCAGGAGGTGGAGAGATTATTTTCGACACACACATATCAAAAAGAAATGATGAAAGTGAAAGAAGTGGCAAAATACTAAGAAAGCATGACAAAGCATTCTGAAAACAAAAAAAAAAGTAACAGTAAGAGACAAACAGCAAACAAGGAAACCAGAAATACAAATATGCAGAAAAGGAGCTATGCAATTACAAAGAAAAAAATTAGGAAGCAAGACAAGACAAACTAAACAATCCACATTCCCCATTAATTAAACACCATAAAAAGAATTTTCAAAAATACCCAAACTAAAAACACAACAATGACATGAAATTGGATTTTTCTTATCTAAACCACAAACACTAAAACCCTCAAGATTCTTGAACAGCTAAAGGAACATAACCAAAGTTGTTACTAACTGACCAAAACAAAGAACCCCACAAAAAATGTAGCAAAAAAATTGCATCTTTTTCTTGAATTTTTGAAATATTTTCTGGGCATACCTTACTTCTTTCTTGGTGGGGTTCTTTTTTTTCGGTTTCTCGATGAGAGTGGGAAGAAAAAAGAGAAGAGCTTTGAGTGTTTAAGCAAAATGCAACAACAACAAATGCCAATGTTATTAGTAGCAGCAGCTTCTCTCTCTCACTGTGCAAGTTGATGGAATGACTTCTTTTTGGGTGATTTTAGATACGGATACAATAACACAGTGACAGTCACAGCCCCATTACTACTCAAATTTTCCCAATTTTTATTACTAAATGGACAATCTTCATGAGGAGGAGATATTGTCATGTACTACCAACATACATTTGGTCAAAGATATCGGGTTCGAGTCTTCCATATGAATATGAATTCTAGCCATGTGTAATTTAAATTTAGTCAAAGTGTCATTATTAAAAACTTTAATATCAGATAAAAAGTTAAAAGAAAATTGTCATGTGTTGTTGAAATAAATTTTTGCTATGTAAAAATTAAGTTCATTGAAAATTTAATAAATGCAATATATATTTATTACATTATTTATTTTTAATAAATATCTTTTCTAAAAATTAAAATAATTAAAAATATATATAATAAAAATTTTAAAAAATATATTTATAACTTTTATTTTGAATTTCTAATTAAAGTGGCACTTATTAAAAAAAAAGGTTTTTGTTAAATTGACAGTAGGGTACAGTACTATTTGGTAGCTTTGAGTTGTTCACAGCTCATCTTCACTTTTTTTATGTTTAGCGTAGAAATTTTCACTTTGCCTTTTTTTTTGCCCTTTTGTGGGGTATTTTTTAAAATATATAGTTCAATATTAAATATTACATAATATAATTTTATATATATATACATATTACAATTTATTAGAAGAGCGAAATCAGGTAGCTCAAGCAGATAGCTCTCTGTCAACATGTTTATTTTATCTTCGTCTTTATTATATGTGATCTAATTAAAATATTTTGTGAATTTTGACGTGTCTGCTTGAGCAGTTTAAGGTTACATTCGTAATTTTCTTATGGTTCTTCCATTTTAATTTGTCGTCTTATTTTTAGTGTTAAAAATGCTACTAATCATACTAATTAATGACTTAAAATATTTTTAAAAAAATATGTTATAATTCTTCCTTTGTAATTTGTTTGTCTTATTTTTAGTGTTAAAAAATGTTATTAATCTGATAATTAAAGCTGCTCAAGCAGGCGATAGGGCGACATGCCTGCTTGAGCAGCTTGAGGGTATATCCGTAACTTTTTATGGTTCTTTCGTTGTAATTGTTCAAGCAGGCAGCAGGTCCACATGTCTGCTTTAGCAGCTTGAGAGTATATTCATAATTTTTTATGATTCTTTTGTTGTAATTTATTTGTCTTATTTTTTGTGTTAAAAATGCTACAAATCATGATAACTAATGACTTAAAATATTCCTAAAAAATATGTTACGTCACAATATTAATAATTTAAAAATCATATTAAAATTTTAATTAACTCTCTAAATTATATCTATATCACTTAAATTAAAACAAAAAAATAGCAGATATTGGGCTTTTGCTAACGCGGGCACCGATATCTAGTATATATATAAGTATTAGTGTACGTATTCTGCATGTATGTGTCGTATCAATCTAAAAATTATATAGAAATAGTACTTGACATTAAAATAAATACAATATTCATATAAACAAAATTAAACAAATACTATTAATTTGATGCAGTAGTTTAATCTATTACGAATGATATGAGAAAATCAAGTCAATTACTTATAATAGAGAGGTATGTTAATAGTTTATCAATACATAAAGTAATAATTTGGAGTTAAATAATTAATTGATTAAAATTTAATTTTTAAAAAGACTTATAAATATAAAAGGAGTAGTTTAATGTTTTAACTTAATTTTAATTACTCTTTTTCTTTTTAAATTTGCTATATTACATACTTTTATTAACAAAATATATTTGATAATCAAAATTTTAGACAATTTCAAAGTCTTAAATATTAGAAAAATAATAATATTTTTTCTTTTTCTTTCATAGCCTAGAAAATTATTTTTATAGAATACTCCTAAATCAATAGTGAATTCTAAATATAAAAAAAAATGTAATTCAAAAGTGAATCTTCAAACTAAATAAATAAAAGATAAAATAATAAATTTTTAAAAAAAATCCTTCAACCTGAATTCAAATCATAATAAGAATATATCAAACAAACACATGAATTTCTAAATTTTAAGATAAAAATTCATATATATTTTCTTTCATTTGATTACTTGTTCTATTTTAAATTATTAAAAAAATAAATACCTGTTGATTTTATATTTATAAAAAATAAAAATCTTCCAAGATTTTTAGTAAAAAAAGAAACTAATATAAGTAATTAATTAAGAATTTTTTTTATCTTTTACAAAGAGGGAAAAAAAAAAAGAGAAACATGAAAATTTATTTTTAAAAAAAGTAAAATATAGTTAGATGGTTCTATTAACTAAATAAAATAAATATAAGTCTAATGAAAAATAAAATTGAATTTGAGGGGACTTGCAATGAGATATGCCATAAAAATACTCTTTATTAAAATTAAAAATATTTATTTTAGGGAGTTGGTGTGTTTGGCCTAATTTTATGAACAAAATAAGGCCTTAAATTTTAAATATTTTGGCCTTTATTAAAAATTTATTTTGTACTTATATATATATTGAGGTGTTTATCAAACATTAAAATATACTTAGTCAAATAATAATCTTATTAAAAGAATTTATTTTAAATTATTTGTTAATTTATAAAATTTAAAATATGATTAATTAATATTTTTTATTTTACACTTTAAATTAGAAAAAAATGAAAGTATAAATGATGTGAACCACGTACATAAATGTTGTAAAGTTTTTTAAACTTTCTTTCATTATTATTAATTTTTATGTATACGTATATATAATTTAAAGAGTGCATTAATTACCTAACTTTTTTAAAGAGTATATCTTTTGCATAAATGATCTGGATTCTTCATTAATTTGAGTTTATTAGTTTGAGACATGTTTGGTTTCATCTGAAATTATTTATCGTGATTCTTTTTAAAGTAATTTTTAAAATATATTAATTAGAAATTTTTTAATTTTTTTTTACTCTTTATAAGTATTTGAACAATAATAACATTATCTCATAATTAAGATATTTGTAATCTTTAATAATAATAACTAAGGGTGAAATGTGAAAAACATATTTAGTTTATCTTGAATTTTTAAAGGACAAATAACTTGAGATTGGAGAAGTATTTATTCGCAGACTGTATTAAAAGAGTTAAAGAATAATTTATTTATGATTTTTTAAAGAGCGTATAAACAAAAAAATGGATAAGTAATATAGGACGAAGAGAGTACTCTCTTCGGTCCATTTTAGCTATTTTTTCTGTCCCATTTTAATTGTCATGATAAGGTTTGGCATAATCCTTTAAAATATTAATTAATAATTAAATTTTTATTTATATATGTGTCTCTTAAATCCTAAAATAATTAATGCTAAGAAATAAGTTAAAAAAAAGATAATTAAATTTCTCTTGATTATCTAAATTGATAACTATTTTGAGATAACTATAACATAACCGACAACCAAAATGAGATGAAAAACTAAAAATAGTTAGCCTAAAATACTTTCTCCGTCCATTTTCACTTATATTGTATTAATGTCTACACCAATTACGTGTTGATAATTGTAAAAAATTATATATTGTAAGATGAAATTGGGTTCATTCTCTGAATCACATTATATTCTTGGACACTCAAATAATATTTCTCTCTCCATCTCAAATTATTTATTATGATTTTTTAATACGTTTTAAAAAAAAATACTAATTTGGAGGGGCTTTTAATTATTTTGTCCTTCATTGATAGTTAAATTTTGATGGATTTTTGAAAGAGCATAAACAAAAGACGTATGGTGTAATTGACTAGGTTATTTAACATTACTCTTAAAACCGTAAAGATGTCCAACGAATGAAGATGGATATTAATAGATCCATTATACGAGAACAAGGGTGATATTTAAAATTAGAATAACTATATGGTATCAAATGCTAAGCGATGCTCTAAAAGTTAGGGAGAGAGTGGTGGAGATGAGAGTGAGGAGAGGGTGTTCATTTTCAAAAATTATTTTGGATTCATGTCGGGACGATTAACCACTGAAGTTATTCATCTTGTGTGAAGACTGATGGAGAAAAATAGGAAAAGAAAAATGGATCTACAAATAGTATTTATTGACCTTGAAAAGGCTTGTGACAAAGTTCCGAAGGGATGTCCTTTGGGTTTGGAGACTATGGTTTATATCAGGGCGATAAAGGACTATATGATGAAGCCAAGACTTGAGTGCGAATAGTGAGAGAAAACTCAAAGTCCTTCTAAATTGAGAAGGGCTACACCCGGGATTAGTTCTTAGCTCTTTCTTATTTGCATTGGCAAAGAATTAGTTGACACGGTTTATTCAAGAGAAGGTTTCACAGTGTATATATGTTATTTGTAGGTGATATAGTGCTATTTGTTAAGACTCAGAACAAAGTTAATGCTAAAGTGGACGTCTGGAGACAAACTCTGGAGGTTAGAGCATTCAAGTTGAGCGGGACTAAAAATAAATATTTAGAGTGCAAATTCAATGTAGTGTTAGAAAAAACAGACATGAAAATAAGACTTGTCACTCAGACTATTCCAAGAGAGAAAGTTTTTAAGTATTTTGGGTCTGTAATTTAGGATAGTGGAGACATTGACAATAATGTCACACATTGCATTGGGATGACATGGCTGAAATAGAGGCTTGTCTCTGAAGTCTCATGTGATAAGAAGGTACCACTTAAACTTAAAGATAAGTACTATAAAGTGATGGTTAGACCTTCTTTGTTGTATGGGGTGGATTATTGGCCAGTCAAGAACTCATTTGTTCAGAAGATGCATGTTGTAGAGATGGATGTGTGGACATGTTATAAGTAAAAAGATTAGGAATAAGGTTATTCGAGAGAAGGTGGGAGTGACCCCTATAGCAGACAAGGTGAGGGAGGCGAGATTGAGATAGTTTGAGTATATAAAGAGGGGTATGTTGATTCCCTGATGAGGAGGTGTGAGAGGCTAGCGGTAGAGGGTACGCGAAGAGATAGAGGCAGATAAAAAAAGTATTGGGGAGAGGTGATAAGATACGACATGACGCAACTTCAGATTATCGAAGATATGACTCTAGATAGAAAGGAGTGGAAGTCGCTTATTAAGGTAGAAGGTTGGTAAAGGTTGAGTGTTGTCTTGCTTTGCGAAGGTTCCTTGTAGGTATTATCATATGGTGATTATTGTGTTTCAATTATCACACTACTTATTGATGTCACTATTCTTTCCTGTAAACTCTACACTGTTTTTCTTATTAACTGGTATACTTCTTCATTGTTTTCTTCTTGTTGTTGAATTTGATGTATTTGATCCGAGAGTCTTTTGAAAAAATCCTCTCTACCTCTTCGAGGTAGTGGTAAGGTCATGAACACTCTATTCGACTCCACCTAGTGAAATTCGCTGACTATATTGTTGTTGTTACATTGATATTTAACTAGTTATAATACTCTCATAATTGAGGTATTTGTAATCTTAAAAAATAATTACTTCTATTACTGATTAACAAGGAAAAAACATTTTAGCTTGAATTTCTAAATTAAAAGTAATTTTTAAAATAAAAAAAATCATTCAGTGTCCGTCTCTCATTGTATTCAGATTATTTTGAATTCGCATTGCAGAGAACTCCATTCAAGAAAAAACATTCTACCAAAAATTATTTTATATCTATTGCTTGATCTCATTTAATTAAGAAAGAAACATCTTCATTCGTTAAATTATATTTTTTAATGATAAATGAAGACTAATTTAAAATAACTAATTTTAAAAATTACGACACATAATTTAAGATGGAGCGAGTAATAGAGAAAGATGTTTCAAGAACTCACTCCACAATAATTGCCTCATGGAATATATTCTCCACGACAAAGGGAATTTATAGAATGGAAAAGAAGACACTTTATTAAAATATAAAAACCAATTTTAAGATGATTATCGTCAATATAAAGTCATTCATATTTTCATAAGATAATTTCATATGATATAAATCAACGAGTAGATTTTACTTTTCTTTTTTCAAATCATAGTCATAATAATCATAATATATCTACTCATTAAATTTAAATATTAAATTCGATTTTAACAAAGGACAATGAAGGCCCATTCTTATATTATTAATTTCATCTTCCATTTGATTCATGCCTAAAAATATCTTGTATTTTGCAAAAGTAAAGACATAGATAAATATCATGGAAGATTCTTAAAATTATGCTTAGATATTTAATTTTTAAAAAAAAAAAGAAAATTGATAACCCTTAGCCTAAAATATTTACATTTAGTGATGTGAGAGAGTTGAGATAATTCAAAATTAAAAATGGACCACAACTCCAATAAATAATAATATATTGAAAGCCTGTATGCCCACTAATTAGTCTACTAAGTGCAGTAATTTTCTGTTTAGTAATTAACCAATTAATTAGTTCATTTTGATTAGTGAATTAATCATATTTTAAATTTATTGATCCCCCCACATAGTGATGTTAACTTTAATTATTGCTTATATATGGAGGGATGAAGCTAGCTTATAAGTTACGAATTCACATGAATATCGTAATTTTTACTTAAATAATTTATATGTATTATTTTCTTTTTTTCAAAATAAGCGAATTATTAGAGTGTTGCATACCCTTTAAAAAAAGAATATTAAGACATTAATTAGATATTATTTTTCATTTTTTCCCTTTTTATTTTTTAATCATTCTCAAATTAATTTTAGAATAATTAAATATTGATTATGATAACTACTCTCAATACTAGCTACCAATTAAAGTTTTTTTTAACTCATCATATAGAAAATTCAAATGGAGGGTAAAAATAGAAGAAATTTTTTAAATTATTCTTCAATAATTATAAAGGGAGTAAGAAAATTTATTAAAAGATGTGTAAAAGTGGGGACACCTTTTAAAGGAGCAAAAAGATAGAAAGATATTTTATTAGATTATTCTTTTGAATATAATGTATTAAGAAATTAGTATAATTAATTAATTATAAGAATTAATTAGAAAATAAATGATAAATAATATTTTTATTTGTTAGACTCAATATAGTGAATAAGTAAAAGTGAATGAAGAGAATCCCGTTTTAAATTTTATATAAATAATATATTAATTTTTTTATACTTAATTTTTATATTTCTAATATTTACGTAACTTATATTTTTAATATTTATATAATTCTAATCACCTACCGAACGATTCTTAAGCCTTTACTTAGACATGTGAAAGCAACATCTTTTCATGAAGTGACAATTAACTTGGCATGCTTCTTTAAAGGCCCCTCTAAAGATTCTTATGTTTTTCAAGACATTTTTAGACAAGTATATGTAATGATTTGTTATATTATTGCAACAAATTTTTTGTCAACTCATAAGTCACTTAGTTATTATAAGTCAATATTTGGTTATCATATTACCTACTCACTTCTAAAAAATTACATAAATATTTTAAAACTTGATTTCTTTTCAAAATATCTGAATTTTAGATTTTCAAGATCAACAGATAAGAGATTTTATCGTTATAAAATACGAAACTCAATACAAAGTAATGATAAGTTAATACAAATAGAAAAGAAAAAAAGAAGTGGAGGAAATACAAAGCAATGATAAATTTAATGAATTGATTCGATAAAAAATAAATAAATAAATCATGTCTTATAACCACATGTTTTATTAATTTATAATTAAAAAAATCTTTATTTCTAATTGCGAATACTAAGTAAAACTATATTATAATTTCTTCCAACTAAAATTTGAATAAACATAGTATACTAGATTTTGTAGACACTTCCTTGTGGAGCTTCCACATGCTATTTATATATTATTAATTAATAAAGATAACAAAAAATATCTCTCTTTTCACTTTTATCATAACACAACTTGAAGTTAAAGTGTGGGGTCTTGAAAGGGTTTTATATAAATATATTATTATTATTATTTTAGAAGATAATGAATAATGATTTCATATGTTGCACATTTTAAATAGTTTGATGTACTTTCATATATTATTTTAATAATACAATGTTAGGTTATTTTATACCAAATACTTTGTCCTGTTCCTAATAGGGCTACTGAAAATTTGGCATATTCATTTAAAAAATATATTTGTTATTTTGTTGGTTGACAAGTGTGCTAAATCAAGTTGCTTTATTTTTTATTGCAAGTTGTAAAAAAATAAATTGTATTATATATTTTCATCAGAATTGTTAACTATCTTCAAGTTGTTTATTTGCTTTCTTACTTAAGCAGATTGTTTTAGAGATTTTTTTATTAAAGTGGACTTACTTTTTTCTAAATTCAAAGTATTAGAGATGAATATTCAAAAAATGGGAGGAGAAGAAAGGGAAAAAAAAGAGGGTAAATGACAAAAAAAAATCATCTGAATTTAGACTTGTTAATTTTATTTGATTGAATTTATAGAAATAATCTTTTGATTTCATAAAAATAGGAATAAGACTCGTATATTTTCTATCTTTCAAGATTTCATTTAAGAAATTAGGCTGAATATGTATTGTTTGTTTGTAGTTTTATTTGATTAGTATGTGCTTCTTTATTTGATACTCTCTCTGTTCTTTTTAGTTGTCATAGTTTTTATTTTGACAATCAAACGATATGAACTTTGATTAATAATTTAAGATGTATTATGATAAAAAAAATTATCTGAATTCAGACCTGTTAGTTTTATTTGATTGAATCTATCAGAAACAATCTCTCGACTTCATAAAAATAGGAATAAGACTTGCATGCTTTCTATCTTTCAAGACTGATCATTTATAAAACTACACCGATTATGTATTGTTTGTTTGTAGTTTTATTTGATTAGTATGTGCTTCTTTATTTGATACTCTCTCTGTTCTTTTTAGTTG
>JBCEWC010001905.1:20842-37544 GCA_038996855.1 Solanum aculeatissimum | reverse complement strand
AATAAATATTGAATAACTAAAGCTAGCAAAGAAAATACATTAAAAAAAACTAATAAAGTGAAGGGTATTTTTGTAAATAAATAACAATTCTTAAAATTTATACAACAAACCAAACCTCCAATAAAAAATAATCTCAACATAACTTATTCCATCATTATTAATCCCAACATAACTTATCTCATCATAATTTGTATTCAAACCAAACGACCCCTTTTAAGTCTTGGGCGTCATATTGGATGAAGGGGAAAAAAGAGAACAAATTGAAGGACCCAAAAATATATGCAATCTGTGTAGATTTCCACTCAGAATGCGTCAGCGTCAGCATCTCTCCCGTCATGGTGTTTGAATTTACTTTCTTCGTTCACTCTTGGATATCAAATTTTAGTTTGACACATTAAATAAAAAAAATAATTATTAATATAGTGAAATTGTTATTTTATTTTTATTAATTGATAAAAATATTTATTAAAGTTATAATTCAAATTCTAATAGTATATTTAATATTATCAATACAATGGCAAGTAAAAGTGTTTCTTGATTTAATAATATTTATATTTTTTCAAAAAATATTGTTTAAGTAAAATCTAAAGATGAATTGATCATTGAACATTTTCAAGAAAATCTATATTTTTCAAAAACATTAACTTTTTAAGTAAATTGAGGATAAAATAGATTAAAAAAATTATCTTATCTTGATTTCTCCAAAATAATAAGTAAAAATAAAAAAACAAATTAAGAAAAATTTTGACATATAATAATGAACTGAAGGAGTAACTTATTTTAAAAGATTTTTTACTTTTAAATTAGATTTTAAAAATTTTGAAATGGTTCGAAAATAAAAAAAAATACTTTTAAATATTTTTTAAAAGTAAAAAAATAAAATATAAAGTTAAAAATAAAAAATTAAATATTTCCATATTATAATGGTTAACTTTAAACTTATAAATCACTTTTTGAAATCAAACCAAACACACGATCTGATCTCCACAGCCACATTTTGACATTTCAAAAAGCTTTTTTACTTTTAACCGTACTACATCAAAAGGTGGTTTGATAGTCAATAACACTTGCGCATATGCTTTAATAATAATACTCTCTCCGTTCATTAATAGATATTAAAAATTTTTAATTTTAATTTTTTTTTATTTATTATTTTAAAAAATTTAAGATAGAATATTTTTTTTAATCTAGTTTATTTCGAATTTACTTAGAAAATTAATATTTTTGAAAAATATAAAATTTATTAAAAACCTTCAATGATCAATTTCATCCTTAGATTACCTAGACAATATTTCTCGACAAATCAGAAATATTATTAAATCAATAAACACTTCCACGTATTGATAGTATTAAATATATTAAATTTGAATTAGGACATTATTAAATATTTTTATCAATTAATAGTGATAAAATAATAATCTTACTATATTAATTATTATTTTTTAATAAGTGTGTCAAACTAAAATTTGACGAGAGTGTACGGAAAGAGTATATAAATTGATTATGAACAATATTTATGTTTTGCATATAAATTATGCAGAATTATTTTATTTTCTGTTTTGCATATAAATTATATACATGTTTAAATTATAAATCATACATAATATTAATTATATAGAATATGAAATACTATTAAAAAACAGATAGTAGTATACTAGTATTTATAATTAACATTTACAAAATATTTTTATTGATGAAAGAAATGTTTCTCCTTTGGACGTCTCATTCTTTTTTGTCCCCTATTAATAACGGCGTATTTTCACAGCTACCTCATTTCGTCAAAACAAGTATCCAAAGCACTCCTTCCAGTTCTCCAAATGGCTCAGGTATTCTAAAATTGTAGATTTCTCTAGTCAATAGATCTTTCCTTTTTTTTTAATTGAACCCTGTTAAAAAGATAAAAATTCAGATAATTTGTGTTTTCTCCATCCATCAGATGAAAGTGGTGATGAAGGTTCTGACCATGACTGATGAAAGGACAAAGCAGAAAGCCATAGAAGCAGCAGCTGATATTTTAGGTAATTAATTGACTAAAAAGCCCCTGTTTCCTTCTTTAAGATGTAGTTTTAATTAATCATTGAACAGGGGTAGATTCCATAGCAGCAGATCTAAAGGAGCAGAAACTCACAGTGATAGGAGAGATGGATGCGGTAGCAGTGGTAAAGAAATTAAAAAAAGCTGTTGGGAAAGTGGATATATTATCAGTAGGACCAGCGAAAGAAGAGAAGAAAGAGGAAAAAAAGGAAGAGAAAAAGGAGGAAAAGAAAGAGGAAAAAAAGGAAGAAAAGAAAGAGGAAAAGAAAGAAGAGAAGAAAGAAGAGCCAAAGTGAAGAGAAATCTCCATTTGGGTACTAAGCTTCAGTTGTACGCAATTGCAATGATGAATCGGCTTCTTTTTCTCTTTTTTATTTTTAGACAAAATAAAATGTCAGACAAAACTTTTGGTTTGATTCTTGCTGTTATGTAAGTAATTAATTATTCCTTTTTTTTTCTTCCTGGTATAATAATATTTGGAAATATGAAATTCATTTTATTTCTTCTCCTAGTTTATAGGATGAAAATGGGAAAATCACTCTGATGATTATATGGAATTAATAAATTTATAATAATATGTATTTATATATACATTTCTATCAATTGAATTTTATTAAATATATTTACATTTTTTTAAATTATAAATTTATATTTAATATTTGAATGACTTTATATTATGCATCAAATATATTAGGTTCCTATGAATCAATTATTGCATTTTTGGACAATTGTAGTCTCATGTAATATCCCTTTCTCTGAATTCGATATCGCGTAGCATCACATTTATGAAAAGAATTTTGTTTTACTGACTCTTCAATGATAAAAGGGTTGTTTGGTAATTTGTTAAAATATGCAAATATTAATAATATAGTTATTGTTATTTTATTTTTTGATAGATTAATTTTTTCATGATTCAACTTTCACGATAACATCGAAGCATAAAAGCTTCATAGTGACAGCTCCTTTACCCACATTTTGACTCTCTACTCATTTATTGTACAATATTCAAGTGCTTAATTCATTTAACGGGTTAAATTGATAAAGCGTATTCTTAATATTATACTCTCTTCATTCATCTTTACTTGTCCTTTATTGATTTGGCCCCCTTTTCATTTTCGAATGAAAAAAATCTATCGAATCTTTGATGACTTCTGGAGTTTAGCATAATTTTTTTTATTAGTAGACAACAAAAATAGTGTACTTACGTGGCGCTGACTCATATTATTAGCCTAATTAAAATTTTTGGTTCATCCATAATTTAATAAAAAGTGTACACCACCTAAAGTGGAAATTATAATCTCAAAAATTATCACCAACTATTCAGTTAGCATGTCAACTAAGTGATCAACTGATCATGAACCTTAAAATAGTTATTATGGACCTCAAATCTCTCTTTGAAAAAAATACGCATCAGTACCAAAACTTATTTTTTTGATTTCCCCCCAATGTTTTGCACCTATATTAAACTTGATTATTTTAGATTTGCATCGCGTGGGATCTAATATCATAATTGTTGATGCTTTATTTAATTAGAAATTTCAAAATTAAATTTCACTAAACTTCTAGACTATAATGCATTATACCGATAACTAAAATACAAAGATATTGTTGGCCAGAAGATCTATGCGTAAAAAAACAAGGCATATGCTGACAGAAAAAATAAAGAGAACATATTAATTTTACCTTCTTAAACAAAAAGATATTAAAGATAAAGAAAACATATTAATTTAACCCTTGTCAAATAGAAAAAATAAAGAAAACACTATTTTACGTTTTTAATTTTGTCCTTTTGTTCTCTCTGTCTTCAAATTTTATTAGATTAGCATAATACTCAATTAAAATAAGAGAATCTATAATTGAAAAATGTAAAATGAATAATCTATCACGAGCAGGAAAGAAGATTTTACTAAAACTAGTGATCCAGGCTATTCTAAACTACCTTATGTCCCTGTTTACCTTGTTGATCGACATATACCTTAATATTGAGTATGCTATGAATGATTTTTGATGGAGAAATGGAGGTAATGATGGATCAAGAATCAAATGGATGTCATGGGAAAGAATGAGCAAGCGTAAGGAGGAAGGTGGCATGGGTTTTCGAAGAATCCAACAGGTAAATACGATACTATTAGCAAAAACTGGTTGGTCAATCTTGACTTGACCTGAAGTTCTTGTGTAGCCGTGTAGAAAGACTTGTACCCTATCCCTGACGTTGCCGGCTTAAAGGCAAAATATTATCGTCAATCTGAATTTCTTACTGAAGGAGAAGGATCAAGTCCTAGTTTTATTTGACGATCTCTCTGTACTTCCAAATATCTTCTTGAAAAGAGGTGTGTAAAATGCATTGGTAATGGCCTTGATACTAGGATTTTTAAGGATCCATGGTTACCAGTGGGACAATCAATGTTTATTCATAGTACCCTCAATGAAGACTTGTTGGAGTTGCACATGACTGATATTATTGACTGGGATACAAGAACTTGAAATACACACAAGCAGGAGACACTTTTCTCCATTGATGAAATAAATTGCATCAAGCAAATCCCATTGGGATTTACTCTTTGAGAAGATCCATAGATGTGAAAACTTGATAGAAAAGAGCGATACACCGTGAAAAATGGATATTTTGAATTGCACAATGCTAATACACCCACCTCACCAGGACAAACTAGACAAATTTGGAAGAAAATTTGAAATTTGAAAATGCCTCCAAAGGTTTTGAATTTTGTTTGGAGAGCTTTGATTGAATGGTGTTCTTCTAACGGGTGACAACTTAAGGAATAAGAAGATCCTTCAATCCGGAGTGTGCCCTGTATGCCTCCAAGAGACAGAAACAATATTGCATTGTTTAGTAGAATGCAATGCGGCTAAACAAGTTTAGCTCAAATTGTTGGTGGGATAGCGACGATCTGGACCATTGCTCTTGGATTGGCTCAAGTCGTTGATTAATAATGTGACTCTTAAATAATTACATGAAGCCATCATGATTCTATGAAAAATTTAGAATGCCAGAAACAATCTTTTATCTGAAAGGGAAGATCTTCGCAATCTGAGATGATTATCCAAAAAGTAATTCGATTTTGGCAAGATTGGACGAAAGCCAGAATGCTAACCTCCGATTCTAGTGTGATAGAAATTGATTTTGCAACAAAATGACATCCTCTAGGTGAGAATATTCTCAAATACATATTGATGCTTCTTGGGATCTTGCCCGGAGAATAACAAGAATCGAAATACTAGTTCGGGATTCCCATGGAAGTTTCATCTGAAGACGATCTAGTCGATTGGGGAGATCAGAAGACCCACTTATAGCCGAGACTTTGTGGGAGTTCGAGAAGCACCAAACTAGCTAAAGAAACACTTTGCAACAACATCGCTAATCATTGAGATGGACAACCTCTTAATTAAACAAGTATCAGAAAAAGCTAGTGGAAATAACTCTTACTTTAATATTATTATTCATAATTGTAAACCACTCATGTGTGATTTACTTCTATTTCTTTGACTTTTGTTAAAAGATCAGCGAATCAGTTAGCTCAGGCTTCCAGTTCTTTAATTGATGCTAGAAATGGATAATAAATCCTCTATTTTTTATTTATGATGTGCTCAATTTTAATTTGACCAATAATTAACAAAAATTTCTATTTGAGAAAAGAACATATCACTCCTCGATTTTTAAGCATTATAACAAGTGAATTGAAGTGGAATAATATCAAAATTTATAATTCTAACTCTTTATTTTTATCCAAAATTTATCAACCTATAACTTGTAAAATTACGTTAGCATTTTTTTCCCCCTTGTTGCCTTAGCGAAAGGACGTTTCCAAGTTTAAATAAATAAAAAATAAAGAAATACTTGACATCTACAAAATTTTATATATATATATATATGTATATATGGTAAGATAAATACAAAATAAAATTTGTTCAAATTTTAAATCTCAAATTAAAATTTTAGTTTAAGCTTTTCAATTATGTTCAAGTCGCCCTAATAGCACTGGAACATGATAAATAGTATAGAAAGTATTACAAAAGTGGTTGTAGATTTACCTATGCAAACCAACTAAACATACTTACCTAGTAAAAGGTAAATCCCACAAGTAAAGTCTAAAAGAATAAAATATATAAAGAGTTCATAGTTTAAAAATAAATTTTCATTTTTACTAGTTTAATTTTTGAATCCTTTGGTCATGCAAGTGAAAATTAGAGCATGCGTGTTACTTCAACTTGAACAGACACATTGGCAGTTCAATTTCCGATTTTAACTAGCCTCTAAACAACAAAAACAATTGAAAGGAAGGGACCCAATACACGTCCACAATATTGACCAGAGAAAAGTAGAAAACAATTAACCACAATAACAATAGTTACTGAAAGTCACATATAAATGAGTACACACTTCAGTAGTAGAATACTTGCAAAACAACATAATAAACAAAGATACGACTTCCCTTGGTATCATAAGCAACATGATTCACTTTCTCCATAAACAAAACAACAAAAGACAGAAAATTAGGCGAAAACGCAAAGTAATAGAAGTCGAGGATCCACAGTTGTGACAACTTCAATTTGCCTGGTTGCTGAAGATTTAACAAGATATGGTTGATCATTCAACCCCTCTCCCCAACAACAGCACCTCCACCCCCAGCAGAATCTGCAGATAAAACCCAAAAATGCATTTATTAATTGACTGTATCAAAATGGGCCCAAAAGAAAAATAGTACTAGTACATTTGCTTACCATTTGCCTGTGCTTCACCACCTTTCCCAAGCCATGTACTTACAGCACCTTTGACCCTATCCACCACACCCTGTCCGAAACCTTCACCAACTTTTGTTTCTCCAGAAGCAACATCACCTTCTTCTTTCTTTGCATCTCCAATAGGACCCAATCGCCTTTCCACTTCCACTGATTCGGTCACCTTTCCCATTGGCTTTGCCTCCCCTGTTTCCTCTGTTTTATCCTTCTGTTTTGAAAGTGAACCTGAAATAACCTCAGAAAGTGCCTTGTCTTCCTCTCCAGGCTTAAATTTCTCTGCTAGATACTCCTTCATTGACACCCCTTTATCAGTCTTCACTTCATGCTCTACATCAGCACCTCCCCTGTTTTCATGTCCTGTAACTCCAGTGGCAGTGCCCTGAACTTTTGCCATGACTGTGCTACCAGCACCTGCCACTTTCTCATAAATTGGAGCAAGTTTTCCTGCTACTGTACTTGCAGCTTTCTGTGCTAATGCAGTAGCGGAGGTGGTTTTTGTTGCATCTTTATCACCTCCTGTTGCCTCTCTCTCTCTAGTTTCCTCCCCTGTTCCACCGTAGCCGAGTTTGGAGGCAACAACGTTCTTAGTAGCAACAGCCTTATCCGCAATTGCTGATGTTGCGGATGATATCTTCTCGGTATAGCTACCAGGTTTCCCAGTTAGTGTGTCCCGAGGTAAATCTTCTGGTTTGCTTGGATTCATACTTTGAGGAATTGATTCAGTTTCTTCACGAACCGAGGGGAAATCAACAGATGCCTCTTCCGGAGCAAATTGATCATGTGATCCTGTATACTGGCTATGTTCTGTTCCTTGATCAAGTTTGATGTCACCTGCTCTTTGTTCTGTTCTCATTCCCGTTGTTTCTGGAACATCATTCACGCCCATTTTTCCAAATGATTGAACAAGTGGACTAACTCCTGCCTCCTCACTGTCTGTTACAATAAAAATATATAGCATCTATTTTACATCATACCAGGACAATCAACTAGCAATTCGAATAGAGAAACGAGACTTACTGGCGCCTGTTGGATCAGTGACTTTGCTCTGATAGTTTGACGGATTCGGGTTCATCTCTAGATGGTCCCTAGGGGCGTCAAGATCCTCCTTCGTGCCTGTTGGTACTCCAATTTTATGCCCCTGTAATCCTTGATCTTTCAGTTTCCCATGGTCAGTAGCATGATCAAAGCCCCCAGTCTCATGGGTAGCAGCAACTGGTCTATGCATCTGTTCATGGAAGTGGGAAGCGTCAGGATTCGCCAAACCTGTTGGTACTCCCATGACATTTTCATGCCCCTGCAGTCCTTGATAACCTTGTTCTTCAGGGGCAGTAACATGGTCAAAGCCCTTAGTCTCATGAGTTTCAGCAGCAGCAGTAACTGGTCTGTGGGCGGCATGATGACCCACTAGGCCTGTTGGTGCTCCAATAACATTTCCATGCCCCTGCAGTCCTTGATGTTCATGTTTTCCAAGGGCAGTAACATGATCATCAATCCCCTTAGTCTCATGAGTCTCAGCAGAAGGAGGTGTCTGCCTCTCTTCAGGGAAGTGAGTCCCCTCCAAAGACGGTGGCCTAGCAAATTCGTCTTGCCTCTGCAAAATTGGCTTATGCACTTGTTCATTTTTCATCTTAGAATCATAACTATCCTCCTTTGTGCTAGTTGGATTCTCTAAATTGCCAATTGGCACAACGTCCTCTTTTGGAATATCTTTACTCCTAATAGCATCTAATCCATCAATTGCAAGAAAAATCACAAGTCATAAGCCAGGAAGCAATTACTATCAAAGTATAGTCCTTAATGTGCTACTCCCTCCTCCCAAAAATAATTGTGTCAGTTTGACTTGATTTTTGAAATTTATGATATAAAATAAGTTGTCTGATAATTTTATGACTATAAATCTAAATATAAATATCTGTCATTCTCTTTGAGATGAGTAAAGAATGTGAGTAACTAAAATATTGAAGGGGGTGAAACGTACATGGTCCACCATGAACTTCTGCACCTTCCTCCACTTCTTCATCGTCATTTTCTTCTTCCTCGTCACCTTGGAGTGAATGGCGCTCTTGGTCATGTTCCTGGTCGTGCTCGTGTCCAAGACCATGCTTTATATGATCCTTGATCTTTTTGGCCTTTGCCTTAACCTTCTTGAACACTGATTGCTTAGGATGATGTTCACCTTCATCATGAACTTGACCTTGTCCTTCCCCTTCAATCATAAGAACAAACAATTATTTACTTATAATAAAATAAACACACCACTTGCTGTCAATTTTCGTTAAGAATTTCTGACCTGAGTGCAATCCCGTGTCCTGGGGACGGTGCATTTGTGCCTCCATGATGGAAATGTGTATTCTGTAAACTGTACAATAGTAGTTTTGAGATTTCAGAAGAAAGAAAAAGAAAGCAGATAAGTAACTGTTTTTGAAAAGAGATAAAGGATAAGAATAGTAGTTTATAGAGTGAAGAATTTCAGTAATTGGGCATCTTTGCATGGGAGTGGCATTGTCTAAGAGACACACGTAGTTACTAGGCGAAGCACGTCTCTTTGGTATAGGACGCGTGGAACGACCTTTATGGGACACTAGTGTGGACGTGGCCATCTATATCGACGCGATTGGCCCTCACAAAGTGAACCATAAAATAGGAATGTCGGCTTGCAACTTCTTTACGACCATAATAAAATGGCAAATTATGTTTTGATCCATTATACTTCTCGCGCTCAGGCAATTTTAAATCGTTAATTATTGAACTTCCTTTTTGGAGGGTTGGGGGTTGGAAAATATCTAACACTTATTTAAATTACGTACCAAATTCAATTACATAATATAAAACAAGACTGAATGAGTAATATTGTAAAATTATATAACAAAAAGATAATTTTATTTTTCCGATATCAATAGCATTTTTTTTTTGATAATTCAAATTAAATTGAGAAAAAAACTGACCGATAATTTTATTTGATTTGCTTGGTATTAAAAAAAAAGATTTTAATTAGTGTGATTTGATTTTAAATAAAAAAGGATGTGAATTGACATTTTTATATAAATTTTTAAAAACTTATACTTTAAAATATTAGTTATAATACAATTTATAAGTATTTCGAAACTTTTTTGATAATTCGTCTTTTGAACATATTATTCAACTTTAAATTTACAATTTTGGATGATACAATCACTCTTTCTAGGATTATAGCCATAAATATTTAATAATTCAAATAAAGTCAAAATTAAATTATACTTATTTTCATCATTTCTTATCTAATATATATAAAAAGGAGTTTATTTTTACTATCAAATCAATCCAAAAAAAAAATCATGTGGATCTTCTTTATTTACTTTACGCTTACTTATGAGTCAACAATAGATACAACTAACATAACAATAAATAATTGTACAGAAGGCAACATGTAGCATTGTAGTGTACTTAAAGTTGTGCTGGATTAAAATTTCATTTATTTCTTTAATCTTTTGTGCACTATTTTTTTCATCGAACCATGTGTACCCTTCAACAGAATAAATATATAGCTCATCAACACCCCTCAGAGAGCAAAACTGGGTGCTTGAATATTTCAGATTTTAAAGGTTTATGGGTTTCTCTTTCTCTTTGTTGATTTATTTGAATCTCTTTATTCTTTGTGCTTTCATTCTCAAGTATCTGTACTTACAAATCTTTTTAATTTTTTTTTGTGTTTCTCCATTTGGGACTCTTTAAATTTATTTTATTTTTAATTGGAATTTTATCCTCTACTGGCCTTGATAAATAATCAATCAAAAATTTCCTCATAGACTAGGCAATGGAAATGGACCTAAGCAAGTGAAATCTGCATTTGTTTACTAAGGGACATTTTTATCATATTACTATTTGTCCCTTTTAATAATTTGCACTCTCTTTATTTTATTTTCTTTCTTTTCTAACTCTATAAACTTCTTAAAGTAGTGAATACTATGAGTACTTTTGTATAGTATATATATTAATTAATATGTAATTTTAGATATTAAAAAAGTATTAAAAAAATAAGTAATTAATATTAAAAGTAAAACATAAAAAAGATTATCCTAATATATATAAAGTGAAAGTACGACAATAATTTTAATATAACAACAAATAAAATTGAATGTACGAAATATTTGACTAATTAGTTGACTCAATTACTGCAGCAGTTGAGACCCTGGGTCTGCCAGGTTATCTCCGAGGTAGAAACCTGCATGCAGACATTCACAATTGTAGCTATCTGAGAAAATCTCAGTCCTGTGGATGCCCGCATATATGCATTTGTGAGGCGGGTCCAGCAGAGCCTCCGTTCAGCGAGGCCTCTAGATTTGACGCCCATCTAGATAGAGCTTCAGCAGCTTTGGGCCCAGATGAGTGCAGCCCTATCTGCTTCTGTTGATATCCCACCGGACTTTCCAGATGAGTCGGTGGTCAACTTGTTCGCTCTAAAGGAGCCACTTTTGCCTTTTCTCGGGAAGAGGCCTTGTACGGATGATCCTAATACTGTGCGCTTTGAGATGGGGCTAACGGAGGAGCAAGAGCTCGAGCTTGCCCGCGCCAGATCGAAGCAGGATGAGGAGATGCGGCTAGCTCAAGAGCGAGGGGATTGGCCCCTCAAGACAAACTCTTACTAGCGAGGAGTCCACCAGTCATGTAGAAGATGGACAGACTCGAGATGAGTGAGGCGCTTCGGCGCCCAAGTATGTTTTTTTTACCCTTGCTCTTTACTTTTTATATTATATGCGCATTGGGGACAATGCATAGCTTTTTCGATGGGATGTGAGTAGTTATAGGCCTCAGTGAAGTCTGAATAGCCTTGGCCTATAACTATTCCAATTTTTTATCCAAAGAATTTTCTTTCTTGTGTTCTTTTTCCCTGTGGATATTTATCTTTCTGTTGAACTGACATGTTTAGAATGTTTAGGTAGTATTAGTAGCATTAAGTACTTATATCCATGGCATAGTATGTTTTTGTTGAAAATGGTACCCATCAAATTTTAGTTTTGATAGCAACCTTGCATGATTAGTTGTCTGACAGTGCTTGTTCTGATAAGTTAGGCTAAACTGTGATAAAAAGCATGATATGATAGTTTGTATTAACATGTAAAGCAGTGCTATGTGTGAGTGAGCTTAATTGCATGATTCAGTACTGTGTTTCAATTTAGAACTTGCCTTGTTACTCTGATTTGTGTTGTAGATTAGTTGGTTAGGAAAAGATCTTAGACCGTTGTTCATAATAGTCCACTTAGCCTGAAAATAACCAACCAAATGTGTCATGTATCCCTCGATCCTTGTATTTGAGCCTAAAATTGACCTCTTGATTCTAAACACCTAAGGAACCTTACCCAAATTCATGATTAAATCCTAAAATTGGCCCTGGTCCTTCCTTGAACATCGTGCACCTTGACTGAGGCAAAAAGCCTAAGTTGAGGGTGGCTACCAAAAGTGGCCCTGGTTCGAAGGATGGATAATGTTCACCTCAACTCAGGCTAAAACCCTAAGTTGAGGGTTGCTAGTGAGGGAAAAGTCATAAAAAGGAAAGGGAAAATTAAGGTTGCAAAAAAATGGGAAAAAAATAGAGAGTAGGGTGCCAGAAAAAGAAAAAAAATAAAGAAGTGCTTAATCAGTGTGCTAAAGAGAAAAATAATTTGAAAAATAAAGACACTGTGTAAAAGAGTGAAAAATAGGCACCCTAAAAAATTTGAAATAGGAGAAAAAAGGAGAATGAATTAAAAGATAGGTTGGTAAGGTGAAAGTGTAGAAAACGCAGTGTCAAGGAGGGTCGTTAGTCACTATGTTTCCAAAATATCACTCCAAATCCCCCTGAGCCTACGTTACAAACCTAGCAAGTCCTAAAGTAATCCTAACCTAACTAGTTGAAAGTACTAGTCATGAGTATAGGAGCAAGCATATGATATTGACCATGGTATTGAGTGTCTTTTGTGAGTGAGAGTGATCTATTATTGTCCCAAGCATAAACTGTGAAAAATTTATACTGAGAGGGAAAACAAGACTCTTTTGTGAGGGCACTTGCATTGCATTGTTGATGTTAGACTAATTCAGTGATTGATGTTTATTTATAATTGCATGACTTGTCATAGTTGCACTGTTGGGCATATTGATCTGTGTTGGTTTATTGGATGGCTATCTAATCTGAGGTTGAAATATAATGTGGGTGTCTGTGTTGGATTATGATTAAGCCTGTGACATTGGGTTCGAGTCTGTATGTTGCTATACTGCTTATATAGATTGAGTCTGTCACTTGAGGACAAGCAACAATTTTAAGTTAAGGGTGTTGATGTGCTGCCGAAATGCAATACTTTTGATTCTTAAAACTTGGAATTTTGTGTGTTCTCAATGCGATGTTAGTAGGTTTGATTGTGTTTTTGTATTTGTTTTGCAGGATTATAGTGTTGGCAAAGTTTTGGAAGAAAGATGCTAAAGTTGCTGATTTTTGGTGTTCCATGAGACCCGCTACGAGCCGTGAAGTGGATTATGTATACAGTTCCAGTGAGGGATGCAATGTTGAAGTCAATTCTATGAGGAGGATCCACGAGTCGTACAATGTTACATGAGCCATAGAGTGATAGTCGTGCCCTGAGGATCAGAAACTGGAGATATATTGATAAATCATCAGACGAGACCTTCCACGGGTCGTAGATCTTACACGTATCGTGGAATGATTTTGTAGAAGTCAACTCTTGAACACTGTTGAATCCACAAAATCTCGATCTATGGGCCGTGAAGTGATTTATGAGCCGTAAAAAGGTCCCATGAAGATTGCCGACACAGTTTTACTAGTTCATTTTGAATTTTTATTTTACTTATTGTAAATAGGTTTTAAGGTTTTTTTTCATTAAGTTTCTAGGGAGAACGAAGTTTGAACATTGTTTTAGTGAATACACTTAGGATTTATTATACATTGTGTGTTCTTGATTCAAACTCGTGATTTTAATTGAAGAATTGGATTTTGTGATTTCAATTCATCTTGTAAGTGCTTAATTATGTTTTTCTACATCATAATCTCTGCATTTACACTAATAATGCATAGTTAAATTCACAACTAGGGTTATGGGAACCATGATGAACTAACAAGGTAAAATCGGTTAACGTGTAATTTTTGAAAGGTGCGTTAGGTCGTATTAATTATTCTCTTACTTTAATTAATTTTTAACGGTGACCAATGTTAGAACTCGCCTAGTATCAATTTCCAGATCAAGAAAGTGACGAATAGGAAAAAAGGTAATTAACAGGAGACGATCAAGTTTTTTCTCATCTAATCAATTTAACCAAATTAAGGGGAGGTTGTACTTGGATAAGAGTAAGGGTTAGTAGTGCCACACTACGAAAACGGATAAAGTTGCGGGGTAAAATTTACCTATTGGCTGGATCAAAGACTTAGATAAACCTAACTTACTGTCCTACACACTGGAAGAGAATTACATGTGTCCGATATTACCACGTTAGGGATTCATGGGAACACTTAACCCTAGTTAGCTCTTCCACTGATTGTTTATTACTTGCATTCATTTAGTTTACTTTAAATTCTTGTTTTCAAACCCCCCTTTCCTCGAGAGATAATAGGTAATCACTCTCAAGGTGCATTGAATTAATTCTGGAGTCTACCATATTCCTCGTGTCAACGACCCTAACCTCGGTTAGGTTATTTACTTGACGATCGCTTTACCTCAAAAAGGAGGTGTGACTTGAGCGACATCAAGTGTTATTTTACTACACAATTTGTATGATTTGATGTGAGTTGCATATTATTGAGTTTACTTTCAAAACATGACTTTATTCTTAAACTTGCATATTTTACTGAGATGAGTTATTTGATTAGAGTATCCTTGATTATGTCCTTCCCTTTTAAGTCATTTTACATACCAGTATATTCCATGTACTGACGTCCATTTGGATTGCATCATTTTATGATGCAGAGGCAGGTATTAGAGGACGTCGACAAACGCACCGTTGAGGTTCAGTTCCAGGCTTTTAGAGTTGGTGAGCCCTCCTTACCTTTGGAGGAGTCCTTTTTTCTTTCACTAAGTATTTTTTTTTTTTTTGAGTTGGGTAGTCATGACCTGTCATGGTACCATCTAGATGTTTAGCGATATTAACTTCATAGATATTTAGTAGAGGATTGTTGAGTATTTGTTTTCCAAACTTGGTGACTGAAAATCATTTTATAAGAGCTTTATTATTTTATTGATGTCCTTTATTTGGAGTATTTTTCCGCTATTGAGCATGATGTGACGATGAGACCAGGTGGTTCTCTTGGGGAATCAACAATGGTTCTTCAAGTGTCGGCCACACCAAGGGTACCCTCCCGGAGCGTGATAGAACTATATCATCCAATATGTATTCTGGTATGATCCAATCATATGCATCAGGTAATGAATATATTGGCAAGTCACAAAACTTCAAAACTATCCACGATTTGTATAAATCTGAGCAATATTCATTTGGTTCGAGGTTTTTGAACTTCAATACAACTCAAGCATGTTCACATGGTATTTCTTCATACTGAAACCTTTCACAAGTGTATATTTCTTCATACATGTTTATCTAACTTAATTGTACGAATTTCTCTATTCATATATCAGTTCTCCCATAACTTGTATATAACTATTTAAAAAAAGACTAGATATACAAATTGTTTGGACCAAATTCAGTCACCAAACAAAACATGACATAAATTTTTATACAAAACATTACATGAATTTACATTGTATATGCACACTAGTATAAACTCACAACATTAACAATGTATATATATATATATATATTACAACACACCATGTACATACAAGGCTACAAGATTATATATATATATATATATATATATAGAAGAGATTACTTATACAAACTTTACTTCTGACTCGTCATTTTTTATTCAAAATATTAATATATATAAAAAAATTACGTACAAGATATAGAAATAGCTTCGATCACAATCAATCAATAAAAAAAAACGCATACAACTTTATACAAATTATACGACATTACATAGCTTTTAGTAATTTATATAAACAAAATACAAAACGCATCCCAAACACAAAACACAGACTTGTTGCACATATATTCAAAACATATTAAAAAATATTTTTTCCATCGAAACAGAATTGCGGAAAAAAAATCAAAACAATTTCAAATCGAAAACAGATTTCACATCTTATCTTAATTTTGAGTTTAAAAAAAATAATTCAAATAGTTTGAATGATTTCTTAAAATTAGGAAAAAACATAAAAATATCAATTTTTTAAAGAGAACTCGTATTTCCAGCAACTAATGTGCATCTTTAGCGTGAAGAACTCAAGCTATGTAAAAAAAAACTGATCACCATAACTAAAGAGCAAATCAAGGGATTTAGTTGACATATACATTTTCATTTTTAGCCCTATTTTTACTGAATATCTTAAATATTAAATTTGTATATTTTATGAAATAAATGATTCATAAACAAAGTTAAAAGCACATGACAAACTTTATATTATATATGGAATGTAATTAGATAAAATGTAGCTACAGAGCCTTATTATAATTTTTAAATTTGCCATTTATGAAATTTTCCTTTTGATTTTGAGCCAAACACTTGTCAATAAACTCTTTTTATTCACTCAAGACTAGTTTTTTTATTTCGCATGAATCTCGATGGCCACTTTAAATTCTTTTGCACAGTCTAAAATTGAAAAACCAGATATACTATAATGAAATTTGTCACTAAAATGAGTATTTTTTGCCACAATATATTAAAAGGGATTTTGTCTAAGAATATACACTATAATGAAATTTGTCACTAAATGAGTATTTTTTGCCACAATATATTAAAAGGGATTTTGTCGAAGAATATACACTATAATGAAATTTGTCACTAAATGAGTATTTTTTGCCACAATATATTAAAAGGGATTTTGTCGAA
>JBCEWC010001905.1:0-11726 GCA_038996855.1 Solanum aculeatissimum | reverse complement strand
AATGCTTCAAAAAAGTTGACTTTTTTTCCTGTTTTGCCCCCCCCCCCCCCCCCTCCCCCAGGATTTACCTCACTGTAGCCTGATGTATTTCCATTTTTACATGGTACTGAGGTTTTCTCCATCCAAGTCATATTCTGTTATATGCTGGTAAATTATCAACAGTTGGACTATAAACTTTAATCTTCTGATCAAATCGCCTAAAACCTTAACTTTGATCACTGCACGAAGAGAAGAGAATTGTTTAGCATTCAATGCTTTATGCTGTCAGACTAGAAGTAAATAATTCAAATATGCATCAATGGGCTCCTCTTGTTCATTCCTAGGCTTCAAAGTTTAGAACTTCTTCTGACATGCTCATTTTCTAGGGAGGAGGTCCTCACTCTTTCTCTGCTCTCAATCAGATTGACGTTACTGTTGAAGAACTGTTGAATTTCCTTCCAGTGGAAAAGAACTTGAAGGTTGGAAGTATGGAGGCATTACTAGGAAATAAAGCTTGCTCTGCTGCAGCTCAACAAGCAGTGTTCAGTTTAAGATCTGAGCAAACTCGTGGAAGCACAGATGGATGTCCTGAGACAGTCCTTATAGTTAACACACACAATTTTGATAAGGAAATGGTAATTTCAAGGAGAAGGACATACCAAAAGATTCTTGCATTCGAGAAGAAAGGGGTACAGGTCGTGGAGCGTGATTTACGTCAGCCTGTTGATATTATACTCAGTGCTTCCGCGTGCCTTGCCTGGTATAACTGCAAAAACATTGCTAAGAAAGCTACAGCCCCTGATGAGGCTTTCTCTTCCTTGCCTCTGTGTGTTGAGAATATTGCAGCAAGTATTTTGACGTCACTCAGTTTTACATTCAGTGGCTGCATCCTGGTAATTAACTTGTTTTTTTTTTTTTAAACCGCTCACACCTACACAGTGTTGTGCTACATGTAAGGTATGCATTGCATTTATTTCAGAAAGAGCACTGGAAAACAAAATGAAAAAAAAAGCAACGGACTTGCAATATCTGAATGATTAAGATAGGAAATATACAGATTTAGCTGCAAACCCAAGTGTTTGGGAGCAGAAAAGAATTGTTCAAAAAGCATGTCTTTACTATTTGACTTTCCCATATTATTTGTTAACAAAACTATTTCATGCTTTTCTAAGTTCATTCTATGTTGCTTTCTAGGACCTTAAAAGTTTGCAATCCACTTGGAAAAAAATCTAGATAACATTTTTCATGCCCTGGCTTTGTATTCAGCTAATTGCAGTTGCAGAAATTGTTAGATCAGGATTAAAATGACAATATTGAGAAACTGAGATAGTTGAGAATACTGATTTGAGGAGTTTTAAGTTGATTCCTACAAATTATGACATTCCACTTGCATAAAATGAAATACCTGACATTCCATTCGACAGAAAGACACTCCTTGATTGCTTATAGTGTCCATTTTGTTCCGTCAGTGCTACTTGTCACAATTTTCCATGTACCAGATGAAGAGAAAGAAAAGAACTGGTAACAGATGAGCCGATGGTTTATTGGTTACTGTGTTGGTCCTTATATAGCCAGTATATTACATACAAGGCTGAGAATATATAACAACTTGGAGAAAATCTAGGTAATAGAGAAACCTACATAGTTACAATCCTAAAGATAAGAAAGGTGTTAAGTACATTTGATATAAAAAACTGAATAAAAAGAATCCTACAAGTAACAAGAGTCCTAGAAATCTGCTAGCCGTTATTACACCCCTGCAAGTTGGTGTCGAGGTCTACTACGCCCAACTTGGAGAAATGGTTACTGAAAAGTGCACGCGGAAGAGGCTTGTGAGAACATATGCAATTTGTTCAGCAACATGCAAATGGGTAACTGCAAGTTATTTGCACTCAACCTGCTCACTGACAAAATGGAAGTCGATGGCCATATTGCTTCATGCGGCTACGGAAAACAGGGTTGACACAAATATATAGTGGTGCTAATATTGTCACAGAGAATTCTTGGAACAACGGTCAGAGGAAACTGAAGCTCCTAAAGAAGACGGGTGAGCTAGTTAGTTTCGGAACCAGTAGCAACAACCCCTAAATCCAACCTCTCGCACTTCCTAACAGGCGCGTCAACACTTCTTCTCTACACATGCCTAAATCATTGTAGTCTCGCTTCCCTCATCCTGTCTGTCACAGAGGCCACCCTTAACTTTTCGTGAATGGTCTCATTCCTAGTCTTATCACCCCTGGTATGTCTATACATCAATCTTAACATTCTCATCTCCGCAACTTGCACCTTCTGGATATGTGAGTTTTTGACTGGCCAGCACTCCACCTCATATAGCAACGATGGTCTAACCACTATTCTGTAAAACTTATCTTTAAGTTTAGGTGGTATCTTCTTATCACACAATACTCCGAGGCAAGCCACACTTCATCCATGCTGCACCAATACGATGTGTGACATCATCATCGATATCACCACTACCTTGGATGATGGACCCAAGATGTTTAAAGCTTTCTCTCTTGGGAATAGATTGAATGGCAAGCTTTACTTCGATGTCCATTTCATCCCTCACAACACTGAATTTGCACTCCAAGTATTTTGTTTTAGTTCTGCTCAATTGAACCTTTTGGATTCCAAATGTCTCCAAACCTCCAACCTATCATTAACTTTATCCCGAGTCTCATCAATCAGTACTATGTCATCCGCAAATAGCATACACCCTGGAACCCCCTCCTGAATAGATCGTGTCAGCTCATCCATCACTAAGGCAAAAAGGAAAAGGCTTAGCACAGATCCTTGATGAAGTTCCATCTCAACAGGAAAATACGTTGAGTCTCCTCCACCATCCTAACCCGAGTTTTGACTCCGTCATACATGTCCTTTATCGCCCTAATATACACCATTGGAACACCTTTCGCCTCTAGACACCTCCATAGGACATCCCGCGGAACTTGTCATAGGTAAACCTACGTAGTTACAATCCTAAAGATAAGAGAGTTGATAAGTACAAATTTAATAAAAGAAACTGAATAAAAAGAGTCCTACAAGCAACAAGAGTCCTAGAAATCTGCTAGCCATTATTACCAGAGAGTCTGATTCCAGCTATGTCATTTATGATCTTTGCTTTGTCTTGACAACCTCAACCATCATTTCGTCATAGTGTTCTTTTATCTCTATCTTACTTTTTAACTCCTTCTAATTTAAGTATTGAATATTCTTCTAGATGGTCAGTTGGTAGTACTCAGTACTGGAAATAACGTTATTATTGGATTAAAAAAAAATTATGACAATCTAATGATAGAGATTAGGCTGGTATCAATTTGATATTGGGAACTGCAAGAGTTATCTATCTGTTAGGTTCTTCCTCTGGTGGACCGATTTTACAACTTCCTGGAGATTGAGAAATTATCATGAACTTATCAGCCAAAAGGGGAAGTCAAATATTAATTTTCAATTGTTTCTTTATGCTTCCAATCTCTCTGTTCTTCCCTGTTCTTTAGCTCCAGATGTTCACAATTGCATTGCAGATGTGATGCTAATGGTTAACTTGAAATAGACCTTTTTGGACTCGGTAAACAGTTTGAAAACTGAATACTATCACCATGTGCATGTAATATCTCTCAACCGCAAGTTATGTGTTTACATCATGATGATATAGGCACAAGTTAATGATCTTCATTATATGGTTATTCCTGAATATAGCGGATTACTTCAGAGAAGTAACAGTGACTGGAAATGGAAATAATAGCACTTATTTTTTATAGTTTTAGAATGGACCAAGATAGTCTAGCTCTAGCATGAGCACTGCTTGCACATAATGTTTTGTTCATAATATTTAGTATTTCTTGGCCATGTTCTTTAGGTCTTTGAGGGAGAAAGCGACTTTATATCAGGAATTATGGAGTCATCTGATGAGCTCTATGCTGCTGCTGCTAGCTTGGGCATGGATATACAGATCTTTTATTCATATTCTGCTGAGATGACTGATGAGATCATATTATCGTGTATCGAACTTTTGTCTAGGACAAGCAGAGGGCTCTATATTAAGATGCCTGAGTCACAAACGCTGGCAGAATCCTTCCTTACTGCATTTCCTTCAATCAATTCACTCTCAGCTCATGCAATATTGTCTTCAGCAGGTTTGCTTGTTGAGTTTCTGGGATGGACACATGAGCACAGAATTCATGCAGTTCAAAAATATCAAGTTCCTGATGAAAGCATTATATTACTGAGTGCTTTGAGCAGATTTGGAGAGCGGGAGGATTCTAAATCGGTAATGACAGAGTGCTCCTCTTCAGTTTCTTCTGCTCCAGACTCTGAATGTCTTCATTTCAAAAGAAACTACAGGGGGACGAAACGAAAAACCACCTGGGATATTGAGAATCTGAGCATGCCTAAAAGTGAATTATATGATCTTGATCCACTGACAACATTTTCTGAAGGCAGACTTCGTCATCCCAGACCATCTGGTCTGTGTGATTCTTTGGTTTCAGAAGATATCAACTTGTTTGATGAATTTGGGAAGTCTAGCTTATCATTTGCCAATGAACCATGTGTCCACAGGCAATCATTAGACACATATGTGACAAAAGATCTTTTTAAAGTAACTGATCTCTGTGACTATCGGATGAGTAAAAATTCACAGATGGGTGATGGTGATTTAAATAAATTTGAGGCTCCACAAATTGATGTGCATTTACGTCCAAGAGAGAGGGTTGGTGTGGGTATGATGAACAAATTGGGTAGACAAAACAACTATTCAGGAAATTTTAAAGAGGATATCACAGGTGAGGTTATTAACATTGATGATAATGTCGCATCTGGCAAAGCTTTTCATAATGCAAAATACAAGTCCTTTTCTACCCAGGTGCATGCAATGGAGACTCCTACTACAGAAGTTCCTACAGCTGCTAAAAAACTCTTTTTTGGAGCAAGTGATCTAGAGTTTCTAACCACTGTGGAAATTGACTCTAGCCCAGATGCCTGTACTTCTGTGAGAGACCTTGGGCAAGGATCAAGGAAAGCAATGGGACAGCATATAAATGCAGGTTTCAATCATAAGAAGATTCAATTTAAGCACCAGAAATGGGTACCAGAAGAGGATATATCTCAGAAAGCAAAATGTTTGAGTGATCTGACGAAGCAAGAAAAAAATTCAGCCAGTTATGGCGAAGCGCCACTCTCAAATGCACTTCAATCCACTCCACTGCAGCAAGGTTCACCCTGGACAATTGAATTTCTGAACAGAATCAAAGAAAAGAGTCAGTCACGTCAGCAATCTCTCCCATGTGACTTATCAACTCCTTGTTATGGATACCCTGGTAAACTATCAAAAGTTACAAAAAGAAAGAGTCCATCTACTCTGGAACTTTACAAGTACCAAGGAAACAGTTTCCAAGAGGCAGCAACCCGGAGAAAGAGGCGTATGAAATGCATACAGCTACCAGCATCCTCTAGTGAGAAGGCTTCAGATCGTCCTTTTTCATCGTGGACACCCATTGATAAAAGAGCAAAACGAGTATGTCTGAAATGATTTTCTGTATTTTTTAGCTGAATTCAACCGTTCTGTTCAAATAGTTTGTTTTCCTCATTCGGCAATTCTTCACAGAATGACTTACTGCAGGAGCTATCCTTTGCAACAAACGGAAATGGAGGGCAAACTAAACTGGTATGGAGTGACAAGAACTCTCATACGTTGGGCAGACGATATTAACTCCTACATATGAGATATACTGGGCCAATGCAACTGAGCTCTCAGTAAGTGTCAAATCATTGAAATTTTTGGGACCTAAACATTCCTAGGACGTCAAATATATTAATCAAATTGCATGATCATTTACAATTCATGTAGCATAATTCTGCATTTCTGGTGTCAGAAATATGTTGTTCACCATGTACAGAACCTGTTTTTTTTCCCTAGTGGTATTTTTCTTCTTTAGCATCTCTGCTCTGTGAGTTCAGCCAATTATGGAAGTAAAGTGGCAATCAACAATATGAAGATTGGTAAGACTTTTTTGGCCTTTCTTCTAAAAGTCTTTTTATTTGAGAAGCAAGCACATGTTAAACATGTTATGACTAAAGAATCCTAATGACAATACTTGTAAGCAGAGCTTTGAAAGATAAATAGTTTACTGCTAATGTTCTAATTGGGGGCACAAGGCTTCTGATTTTATCTGAGGCTTTTTTACCCAAGCTAAACCTGGAACTTAAAAAAATACAAAGAATGACCTTATTATGAATAATTTCCCCCTTCTTTACCTTTAGAGAGAGGCAATTAGACGAGACATGGCACATCTTCAACTTTCTAAGTACATGACCTTAGATGGGTTATGGAGTTTGCGGATTAGGGTAGATGGTCAGTTCATAATCAGAGGCATTGTCTCACTTCCCTGTCGGATAGATTAGGTGGTAATTTGGAGCATCAGTTCTACCTCCCCTTTCTTACCAGTAGTGTTAGCATTATCATGGTAGTCCTTGTCCATTGATTTCTGTTACTATGTGTTGTTTCTTGTACTTAGGTTATCGTACTCAAGCTGTTGTTACTTCTCCTCCTTTTCAAAAGGTTTTCCATTTTTTTTTGTCATGGCCTATTTGCTTTCGTAATTGGTTTTTCTAAAACTGCTTTGATTTGCTTTTCTTGTTGCGAGGATCTACCAAAAAAAACTCATGTACCCACGAGGTAGGGGTAAGGTTTGTGTACACGATGCCCTCCCCACTTGTGGGATTACACTGGGTATGTTATTGTTGTTCTTAGCCTTTGGGGGTGGAGTGGGGGCAAGGTACCACTACCGTTTGGAATATGTGCAACCTAATTTGCATAGACAGATTGACTAGTTGCATGGGTAGTATCTGAAATAATGCACCATGCGTGATCATGGTAAAGGACCATGTTTTAAGCTTGAATAACTTGCTTCTGGACTCATATTAGTTTTTCTCTGTCTATCTCCAAAATAATATCTGCTATGTACAGGAAAGTAAGCATGCTTTTACATTTCTATGATGTGAATTATTTGTGAACATTATCATCTGATCTTCAGATACTACGTAATATCTTACAGAAGGAATGAAAGCTTGATATACTGCTCACAAATAATCTAGTAAGTAGTTAATTTCTGTTGGCCAAAAATGAATGGAAGATAATGATCACAAGATATTCTAACAGGTTTCTTGTCTATGACCTGGAAGTTGAAAGTTTGGGGATTAGAAGCAACTTCTTATTGCCAGGGAATCTACTTTTTAGACCTTATTCTTCACTGCTTCATAAACCTTCTACAGAAGGTTGACTTGTGCAAATGTAATGAGTGGATCATATACCAGTTGAAAAACTGCTACCTCTTTCCATTTTTTGAATTGCGCAAAGCCATGACAAGTTGTTGCCTTTCACCTTCTACCTCTGCAAATTTGAGACTTATTTCTGAATATCTTTCTTGCATGTCCTTCAATTCATGCTCCATGTGTTTGTTTTTCTCAGTCAATAAAGCTACTTGACCTCGTAATTCTGCAGGATCATGCATATTTTGGGATTGGCCATTGATCGTTTCTGCTGTTCTCCTTGAATCAACTTCTCTTCTGCAGAAGGAATATAAAATTAAGTTCTGTGTCTTCTTTAATCTCCACATAACTGCAGTTTTTCACTCTTGACAAATTTGTTTGAATAGATGCATAGCAATGGTTCAATAAAGTTCTATTGGTTTACCTTGTTATTTTAGCAATTTTTCTGGATCCATTCTGCACAATTCTTCCTTCTGTAAAGCCATTCCCTTGGTGATGAATGTTCTCCCCCATACATTTTCTTCCTCCAGCAACAATACTATCCTGAGTTGCTTCTGCAGGTGGTTCATCCTCCTGTACGTCAAGAACAGCAGTTCCTTTAGAAATATAGTGATTGCTTTGTGAAGGCTTTTTGTGAGTCTTTTGCTTAGCAGAGTCGAAAACTCAAATGAGAATACAAGAATCTAAGGTGTAGAAAACTTGATAGTAAATTTCAACAAGTTGGTCTGCAATGGAATCAACTCCTTGTGCCTGTGAATGTGCTTCTTAAAATCTACGTCAATGGGTTAATGGTTTTTAATGGACTTTCTTATTCTATATGAATTGACAATGACTTGCATGAAGATGAAATAGATTTGGCTGTCATGCGATATTTGTAGTTGTTGAAGAAAGTATTAAGGTACTAAGAATTGTTAAGTTTGTGTTGAGGATCTGCAGGAACCTTGACTTCATACTTGAATAAGAACTGTTCCTTGCATTTGTGACTCTTGGAGCATGCAAAACATATGTGGATTATCAGTGTTTGTATTAAGTACATTAAATGCCTAGTTTCTAAAAAGGATGTGTTTTCATTAAAAAAAAGGGAGAGAATTTTCCATCAACCTGATGAATGTTTATACTACCTAGAAAGGATAACCTATTAGTGAAAGTCATCATTATGATTCTCTGTCATATTCTCTGAATTTAATTCACCTCTAGGCATTGAATATTATTGTTGAAGAAAGGGACACACTTAGAGCATTAAGTGAAACAGTTCCTTCTCTTTTCAGGTCTTCTATAATGAAATTAGTAATCCCATAACATTTTAATTGTCTAACTTTTTCATTAATGCGAAGTACCTGTTCCTGTAATTTGAGCACCAGCTTTATCAGGTTCTCATTCTCCAACTTTAGTTCATTTATACTGCATTTCATTTTGTCATTCTGTAGTTGTAGTTTCTCTACTTCTGATTGCAAGGTCTCTTCAATTTTCTTCTTTTCATCCACTTCAGTCCTCAAGGGAATTAATTCCTTCAGAAACATTTCTGCTTCCTTCCTCACTGAAGCTAGCTCCCTCTCCAATTCCTTTTGCATGGTCAATTTTTGTTCTACCTCCATTTCAGCATTCGGATTTTCCACATCATATCCGAGTTCTTCTCTATGCGCCATTTGTTTGCAGTGTGCTGACCCTGATAGATTTAGCCTTCCTATCTTCATTGATGAAGCTTTCAATTCAAGAACTTCTCTTTCATAATGTTCTTTTGTTGATTTAAGCTCTTCTTCAGATTTCTGCAGTAATTCCTCTAAAATTTTCTTCTCCTCACCCAGAACATTTGCTTCCATTACTGCATCATTGACCAGCTTCTCTTTCTCATCAATCTTCAATGTCATTTCATCTGATAGCTTTTTTAATTCTTCTTGAAGTTTCTGAGCTGCCTTAGCATTACTCCACCTTGCCCTTCTTAATCCTTCCTCTGCTTTTATTGCCCTCTGCTCCTGCTTAACTTTGGCTTGGGTGACTGCTTCCAGATGTTCTTCAAATTCCTGTGACTGTGTTTCCAGTTCTTTCTCCAGCAGTGAAACATGTGTTTCCAGTTTGTTTATCGTATCCAATGATTTTGAGTGCTGTACCGTTTGTGTTTTCATTTCTTCCTCTAGTCTCTCTACCTGGAGTTTAAAGTGCTTTACAGTGGCTAAGGATTCTGAGTGTTCTTGTTGCATTTTCAGCTTTTGCTGCTCACATTGCTCTAGGTCATGATTAATATCATCATTTTCCTTTTCCAACACTTGGCAATGGGTTTCAAGCTGGTCCATTTGTGATTTCATTTCATTGTTGTCTTTCTTGTAGACCTCTATTTCATTTTCCAACCCTAGGCAATGGCTTTCAAGCTGGTCCATCTGTGCTTTCATTACATTATTGTCTTTCTTGTAGATCTCTATTTCATTTTCCAACAATTGGCAATGGCTTTCAAGCTGGTCCAACTGTGCTTTCATTTCATTGCTGTCTTTTTTGTAGACCTTTATTTCTTTCTGTAGTTCTTCAATTGTCTGCTTCAGTGCTTGAGATACATCAGCAACTTTAAGCTCCTTAGCTTTTCTATCATCATTCTGGTCAATCTTGAGATGGGTTCTCTCCGCAACTGCCTCTAGCAAATCCTTATTGGACCTAACTTTTTCAGAGAGATACAAATTATCCTTATCTTTCTGGTCCAACATTTTGTTGAGATCTCTTACTGTAAGAATCAATTCAGAATTTGAGTCTTCTGTCTTTTGCAGCTTCAGCATCAATTTGCTATTTAAGTTCTTCTCTTTCTGAAGTTTATGCCTGATTTCTTCCAATAGAGCTGTCGATTTTTTGTCATCTGCTTCTGTATTATCGGAAGCTACTGCATCCACCTCATCTGTACATCTCAGCTTAAGTTTCTGACATTCAATTTTAAGGGCATCTCTCTCTTCTTTTAGATTGGAAATTTGTCTCGACTGTTCCTGTGCTCTTTTGGTCTCTTTCACAATTTGCTTTCTGAGTGTCTGTAGTTCTATTTCTGACAATGCCGCCTGACGTTCGAGCATTATGATCTTATTTTTCATGGACTCAAAACTGTTATTTGAAGTTTCTTGGGCAGTTTCTCTCAGAAGATTCTCCTCTGATTTGTGTGTTGCATCAGTTACACTCCCATCTAAATCAGAGCCCAGCGAGCAATCTGTCGACGATCTCTGATGTAGATGTCTTTCAAGGGGATTAACTGCATTTTGTGGGGTGAACTGTTTCACAAGACTGTTTTTCGGTTGAGGATCCCGTGGGATACTATTTTGCTTGGAATAATTAAATGCTTCATTCAACTCTTCATCCTGTGGAAAATTTAAAAAAAAACAAGCTTAGTTGCAATTTGCAGCTACGAGATACAAATAGTTTCTCCCAAGCATGAATATGTATAAAGTGTTATTCTATCTGACTAGGACAACATCGACAAGATTTATCGAAACCAAGGGATTATGTGCCACGTTTGACTCTATCCATATTGTTGTATTTGATTGCCTTTGTCATCTGCATTTCAGTGTCTCTCAAATCAGTCATGAAATTTTCTATTTCGAAATATGTGAAGTTAAAGTAAATATAAGCATTGGGGATTTGAAAATGATTCTAATTTCTAGCTGATGAAAAGACAGACAACATAGAAAACCATCCTTGAAATAATATAGCACGAGTGCATCAATAAATGATATTCTTGTTAGAGATTTACAACGTTCCCATTTTTTATTTTTTTTTAAGTTCCAAAAGTGTTGATACTGTTTTTGGCAAAACCCATCACATCAGACTCTATTCAGATTCTTTTACGTGTATTGAAAACTCAAATCAGTACTCTTTCTTGTAACCAATGTTCACTCCACAAATGAATCTCTGATCAGTTCCACATGTTGGAGGATGACAACAGTTTGTATAAAGTTTCCAATTTGATTTGTATCGCCTCTAGATCATTTATAAAGAGCAAAAGTTAAGAACTATATCAGAAATTGTGTTACTGTTATTTGAGAAGTGAATCTCTACATTGATAGGCTGAGAGTCATGCCAAAAGGGTTTTAATCAAAGTAAATATTATTATTCCAAACTTTGAGGGCCTGACTGAATCATTCAGCTGTGTACAGAGAAGCTCAATTCCCAAACTTTGGTGGTTGTCTTCTTCTCAATAGTACTTGTTAGAGTGGGTTAGAGTCCCACACTGGTTTGAGGAATGGACTGGTGGTTTGCTTCTATGGACATGGACAATCCTCTCTCATGACTAGCTTTTGGAATTGAGTTAGGCTCAAATGTCGTATCTTTTCAGGATATGAGAGCTATTTGGGTTCCCGGTTAATGCTCCAGTTGGAGCTTGGGCATCAAGGGCGTGTTAGAGTTCCACATTGGTTATGGAATGGACTGGTGAATTGGGGGGTGGGGGGGGGGGGGGGGGGGGGGGGGGGGGGGGGGGGGGGGGGGGGGGGGGGGGGGGGGGGGGGGGGGGG
>JBCEWC010001904.1:26912-37550 GCA_038996855.1 Solanum aculeatissimum | reverse complement strand
TGCGCATTTTATGTGAATAAAGATGGATCCTACAAACTACAAATAATAGTATGAATGTATCTGCAACAGAAAGCCTCTCCTGAAGTGAGAAAATCAAAGGATGAAAAGCAAACAACTCAAATAACAACATCTTGCCTTCAATAACTCATCTCTTTAAAAAGAAAATGAATCAAAGGAAAAAAAAAAGAGTGAAGGTCAAAAACACACATGAAGTACTTTATTTTTTCCGAGTTTACTACCTAAACTATCACCAAATATTTATTCAAAAGATACCTTAACTATCAGTTATTCCCTTTTCCTACCTGAAATATCACCATCGTTCAAGTAGGATATGAGAACAACTGATACTCGAGGAGACATTTGGTAATAGTTCAGGTAAGTGTTCATTAGATAGACCTGCATTTTGTCCTAACATTTGCCACATGAGTCTTTCTTTCAAGTTTATATAATTGGGCAAATAATTTGCTCATTGAAACACTATCAAGATAAGTCATACTCCCCATATTGCATTATGTACATAAGACAATAATATCAAGCATCAATATGGAATGGGGTAACTTTAGGTCCTCACATCTTCCTTTGACAGATCGAGGGTGATCATGAGATGGATATCAATGATTTAAATCCTGGTGAACAGGTAATGCTTATCCATTTGTACACCTTTTTTGTTCATTTAGGCTAATCCTGGTTTGGCAGTTAACTTGACAAACCTGAGAGATATATCTATTTATCCTGACAAATATTTAAGAAGATATGTTCTGGCATGTTTGAAGTAGGAAACAATCGATAAGAGAAAATGCTAGGTTAAGGCTATAATACAAAGTAACTTAAGACGTTCAGCCAATTTATCATTTCCTATCAAGGGGTTATACATTTAGTAGTAGTCATTTCATATCCATGGAGAGGGAAACTCAATTTATTGGTGTGCAGTTATCATTCCATTTAAATTGGATATTCTTCTACTGTCAATTGCAGGCAAAGGCAAAGTTAGAGGTAAAACTCTACATGTGTTCTAAAATTGATATAATATTCTCCGGTGGAACCCATCCTACAAGAAGTCTAATTGGACTTTTCTAATGGTGTGCCCATGTTCTAAAAGTACAAACTTCACCGCTGATTGCAGGCAACCCATAGTTCCTCTTCATTTTCCATTTAATCACTCAAAGACCTGAACATACTTCCAAATTCAAACATTAATTTTTTTAAAAATAAGATCTGAAATGAAATCAAGTATAAGCAAAGGAAGATACGAACCAATATAAAATTGGATAGCTGTTTGGAGAGAAGAATACTTGTTATTGGAACACTCTTTGAGCGTTGATTCCAATGCTCGAGTGATGAAACCTCCTGCAACACCGCTAGCGATTTTGCTCTTTTTCTTTTTTCGTTGTGTTTTCGATCTTCAATCACCGGAGTCGGTTTGAAAGCATGAATGCAACCATGTGTTGAATTTGGTGATCAGAACTTATTGGGAAAACCCAGACATCTGAAAATGGAGGAAAGACGACGGGAAGGAGGGATCAAAGTTCCACCACCTTCGGATCCAGTTTCGTTTTTGTTAAGTTATCAAACAAAAGTGAAAAGAGAGATACAATATTCCTCACTCTATTATAAGGTTGACCATAACGAAGGCAGGCATCGAAAATAGTTGAGGCGATGAAGAAAAAATGCATAAGTTTATGAGGAGAAAGGAAATCGGGTTGAATTAAGAGAATGAAGTAATGGGGCATGGGGAGATATGATGAAAGAAGCGGAGAAGGCAACGTTTGAAGGTTGGGGTGGCATTTGCAACTGTTCTCGGGGAGAAGCAGAGAAGTTGGAAAAATAGGGCTGTGAACGCTTCTCATGCTGCCACGTAGGCGGGATGCAATACTCTTTTATATATATAAAAGATTTGGAAAGTGCTGAAAAAACTATTACAAACTCCATATGATACAGTATTAAATTTAATACGTATTACAAAAAACTATTTATAAAATATGAAGAGTATATAATACAAATTTTATTGATTAACAATATATTTATTATATATTATGTCAATTTCTTATTAAACAACACAATATATTTTTAAACACTTATAATATATTTATATTGCATATATAATTCACTTTTTAATATAACTGTAGATTTATCATAGTATTGCTATGTTTGCTATAAATGATAATAAATAAAAAAATATCATTAAAATCAATAATTATTTATAAAAAAATACTCGTCCAAATAATTTTGGCTAAATTTTACAAATCCCATAGTGTAGGTAGCTAATTTCAATATATCCCTACCGTTTACAAAATTACAAAAATCCCTTAAAAATGAGTTTATCGGGATACATTGCATTACACTAGATTCATAAATACCGATTCATTGTATACAATTTCAGTTAGAATTTAAAATGGAAAGTAGATGCAATCCTTAAATTTAAGCTAAATAGATCCTAACCAAATCCAATTCCTAAAATTTAGAACAATCTGTTTCAAAAGTTCACAGATATTCAATCTGTAACGAACAGAAAACACCAAAAAAAAGGAGCCAAAAAATGACGAATGTACTTAGATTCATATATATTCATGGTGAATGCTTTATATGAATCATGAATTTTAAATCAACAATATATTTATGAATCATGAAGGTTGATCCAATTGAATCCAATGTGATGTCTAATGCCAATGCTAAAATATTTATGAATCATGAAGGTTGATCCAATTGAATCATCAATGAATAATCATTATAATATGAATCATTGCATAGTTTAACAACTTTGATTGATACACTCAATGAATCATCAACATGTAACAGTCAGAAACTATCCTCATTAATCACTTTATTCAATCCACACATGAGTGATCTTTATGTACAAATGAATCACCATGAAAATTAGTTAAAAAAACTCACAAACATAAAAAATAAAAAAAACATACCCATAATTGTACCAGTGAATCATCACCAATAACATCCAAAAACCTGTACCAATGATTCACATAGTCACCAAGACATACCAAATGAATCAACAAGCCAGTTTATGTCTGAAAGAAGCAAAGAATTATGATGATTCATTGCATGGTGTGTAAATGAATCACCATAAAGAACTCACAAAAAAAATATACAAGAATCAACACATATTTTTGAAATCCCTAATATGTAATGAGTTGGGGAAAATGAAATTTTTGCAAAGATGGTCGATTAATTACTGCTTGAGCTTTCTTCATACGCTTTTTTGAGGTTTTTGGATCTGGAGATTTTGAGCTTGAAGCTTTGTCCTTGTTCGATTTGATTTTTCCCTTCTTCTTCATGGCCACAAAATCATGGGTGTGTTTAGATCTAGATGACCTACCTTCGTTTTCAAATGGTGTATTTAGATCTGTTTTCATGAAAATAATCATCGTCAGAGTCATACACACCATCTCGAGCTTGTTCAAACTCTAACAGAGTAAGCCCAATGCTAAATGATGGAGGATCCATGTGTATCAGTATATGAAATATGTAAAAAAAGGCAACGAAAAGAAACACATTAAGAAATTGGAATGGGGAAGATGACCTAGAGAGAGAAAATACTTGGGAGGGAAGTTGAAATTTACACAGTCACATTTGCTTGATTTTAGGAAAAAATAAAGGTTTTGAGGTGTATGAGAAGAAATGTATCAATATAGAGCGAAAAATATGAAAAAGTGGGATTTTCGTAATTTTTATATTTGGTAGGAAATATTTGAAAATATTATAACATAAGACGTGTATTTTGGTAATTATTCCAATAATTTTTTCGATATTTGTATTGCGCCCAAGGACTAGACCCAAATCAAAATGGGCCTTCTAATAACTAATTTAGCATTTTAAGGATAACGGAAGTTGATTTTTCATAAGTAACTTAGTCCTGAAATTTAATAGGTCGAAATAATTATAGTTTAGATAATTATATTTTGTAATTGTAGCTATAACAGCTATTTGTATAATTCGCTATCAACATACAAATAAGTTTGTTTAATTTGCTACCAATATACAAACAGGATAAGTATATACAATTCATACATTTAGGAATTTTCAGAACTTATACAAATCAAATACATCATCATGATAATTATATACAAGCAAGGATAAGCATATACAAATTCTATACAATTAAGAAATTCTAGATTTATACAAACAAATTTTGTGTTTATAGAATTGGAAGCTCAATTATACAAATTCTTGACGTGCCCCTAGAAACTCGAAAGAAACAGTAATGCCGAGTGATAATTATTTTACAACTCGAAAAAAGTCATAATAACGAGCGATAATTATTTTAAATTAGTACATTCTAGCTCCCGCTAGCTAATATATATCAAATGTCCACTAACCAAATTAATAAAACCATTGAAAATAAAGAAAGAGTGAGTATATGACAAAAACGATTAATTATTATACATAATCTAATGATAAGTTATTGTGTCTTATGGACTGTTCAGAGCTGGACATCCACCAGCGCTGCACTAACGCCATGGTAATATATATAATTTAGTTTTAGACATGCACTTTAGTATTTTCCAGAATTATAATTAGGTGGTACCTCTAAAATAATAATTTGATTTTATTATTTTAATATAAATAATAAAATAAATAATCAGGAGATAATTAATTAATACTTATAAACAAATGGAAGATAAAATAATCGCATATTTTATCTTATAACAATATATATATATATATATATATATATCCCTTGAAATTGATGTTGGGTTTAAGTAACGTGTGAATTGAGAAAAGGAGGGGTAACTAAGTGAAGGAAAAATGTAAAGTTATTTCTTCCTCGTTGATAGAATAGAGGGAAAATTATGTTCTTACATTAGAAAACACCTCTTTTAGCTTTTACATAGTTAAGTAGTGAGTGTTTCTCACGCTATTATCATCATCACTCGGCTTAAGCAAGTGATTGATTGGTAACATTTTAGACAAAATTTATTACTTTTTTTGATATTACAGATTAATTAATCCATGAATTATTTATTACTTAAATTAATTCGCATATTATTTATTAGTTTGTTAAATTCGTGGAAAAGATATGTTTCTTTCAAACAAACATCTCCTTCCCGAAAAGACATTATGCATTTTTTGAACATGTGAGTGTTCTGAATAGGGAATACGCATCTATTCATCCCGTTTCATTGGTTATAAATAAAGAGAATTACTTCACTATTCAGGCATCGATTATCTCATTCTTCTACATACATTTTCTTATAAATAAAGTAGAATCTTCACTTTGTTGCTTTTTGAGTTCGTTGAAGTTACTAAAAATTTTTCATTCTGTCCATCTTTGTCTGTTTAATCAATTAAGACCACATTATATAAGCATTTTAGGACTCAATCAAGTTCTGCAATATAATCCACACATGTTATTAGTACGTGATTTGTTTATGTACAACTTGACATTTGACTTTCCATAAAATTTACGTAACTTTACTACTGAACCATACTCTAAAAATTTAGAGATTACAAGTTATGAGAGATCACACTTTGTTTAATGGAAAGTACAAGCTTAATTTTATTAAAACAAAAAGATCGCGAACAGGAGAAATATACGTTTATGATCAATACCAAAATTTCAAAGGAACCTTTCCAGAACCCTGCTAATGTGGAATGCTTTGTGCACCAGAAAACGCTAAGGAGCCAATTCAGGGAGATCCAGAGGAGGTGTTTTGAAATTGGAAAGCCAACAAGGAATATAAGTATATGTAGCCATGTGAGGACAGTACCTTGGGTAAGCAAAAAATGCTACACATTCAGCAATTGATCTTTGTGATGGAAGACCAGGAATACAATTATTCCTCAAATCAAGCACACCATTTTCTATCAATCTCAAACAAATTGGCCCAAATCCTGTAAAATAGTTATCAGACAACGATAGATTGGCCAAATTCCCCAGGGCACAAATCACATCAGGCACTATACCATACAGCTGATTTCCAGCAAAATTCAAGATTTCCATATTTTCCAGGCACCCTAATGAGAATGGAAGTGGACCGGTGAGTCTGTTATTTCCAGCATCAAAAACTACTGCTTCGTTCAAGAATCCAAGCTCATAAGGGAGACATCCACTTAACAAGTTGTTAAGTAGCAAGATTTCAGACAAACTCGACAAGATTTTGGAAATACTACGAGGGATAGGACCGAAAAATTTGTTGTTGGCTAAGGTAAGATATGTAACATGGCTGGTCGCGATGTTATCAGGAAGCATCTGCATGAAATTGTTGTTGTTTATGAAGAGCGCGTCTAATTGATCTTTATTGAACAATTGAGGTGGGACTGATCCAGTGAAAGAATTGAATCTTATGTCTAATATATTTAGGCTATTCATGCCCAAAATTGCACTAGGAAATGGCCCAAAAAACTGGTTGTTACTAATATCAAGTTCATAGAGATAGGGAAGATTCGCGATTTTTGGAGACAAAGTCCCACCAAAGTTGTTGGAATTAGCATGGAAAATGGCTATATCTGGAAGCTGATCAAGGAAGTCATCAAGCGTTGACGCGCCAAGTTGAAATCCATTGAAATCAATAGAAGCAAGAGCAATTGCTGAGTTGTTATCTGGAGGACTTTCACAATAAAAACCAGTGTAATTACATATGTCTGGACCAACCCAAGATTTTGTAACACTTAAAGGATCAGAAAAGATAATATTCTTGAATTTTTGGATAATGGGGTACACTATAGCAAGCCTTTGATCTGCAAAAATCAATTGGTTCTGTCCCTTTAGTGGTTGTGCTGTTGTGACACTGAAGAAAAATATTAGAAATTTGATAGTACTATTCATCATCTCTCAAAACTAAGCAAATGAAAACAGAGAACAAACCAACAAATCATCAATATTATATAGTAATCGATGGCGGAGTCAGAATTTTCATTAAGGGGTTCAAAATATAAAGAGAAACACAAGAAGAACTCAAGCTAATTCAACATATATAGTATATATATACATAAAAATAATTTTTCATGATATTTTTTGATGAAGAGGATCTGAGCTTATCGCAAAAAAAAAAGGCTCTTGAAATGATTTATTTAGTTTATTTTCTTTAGCACAAGTTGATTTACCAACCAATCCTGGGTATTTTTTAAAATTGAGACCGTGCAAAAAGAAGCAACAATGAATGGATCACTATTTGGTTGTGGCCAAGGGACCATAACACTTTTCATTATTAAAACTTGCACATAAAGATGTCATGTTCCCTTTTTGACATTTTTGTTATCTGTTTGGCCACTAGTACCAGATTTCAATATTTATATAATAAAATCTTTTCTACTAAGTACTAACTCGAAATTTAGTTGCAATCCACCCAATCTATCAAAAGAGGTGGAGTTAAGATTCGAATTAAATATGCCATTAAACTCATACATTATTTTAATTATCAAATTCATAACTAAATATCGATGCATATTTGATGAATTTCCTAATATAAGCTACAAAATTCGTTCGAATCTGTACATAGTACTACAGCTCTACCCCTCCCCATTAGCTTTTAGAATTGTGGTTAGGGTCCAGCCAAAGAATTCAACAAGTGGTTAATTATTGATTCTGAGATTTTAAGATTAAGGAAGATTTCTTGGTAGGAGATGACGTATTTTCATGAGAATCATTAGCTAATCATATAATCCTCTTTGTCATTCTACAATTTTTTGGATTGAATAGACTTAATGACATGATAAAATCAAGAGGAATTCTTGGATATAGCCACTCAAAAATATCTTAATTATATTCCATGGTTATAGTTTGAATATTTAAAATTCGTAACTATAGTTATAGCAACATTTATATGATTCGCACAACATTTGTATATGTTTGTATATTTCGCTATTTGTATAATTTGCTATTTAATTCACAGTATTTGTATATTTCGCTATACATTTTGATTCGCGCACAACGATTGTATAAATCGCGCGAATTATACCAAACTTAAACTGCAATTACAACTAGATATTTACCGCGAGCCATAATTAATTTAAATTATAACTATTTTAGCTAATTAACTTGATATATGTTTATTTACCTGCGTAATTTTTACTAAAATCAATTAAGAGGCTTTTTTCTATTTGATTTGTGATCCACTTCAACCAAATTCTATAGAGAGATAATGGGCCTTGAGTTTCAGTCAAACTATTTCTAGAACATGACCAAAAAACAAGAACTTTTATGTAAATTGGACAGACCCAACAACAATTACAAAAAAAAAAAAGTCTTTATTGTATAGGCATGTATAATTAGTGTATATTTGTGTATGATAATGTATAAGTAATATATATTATATAGTAGTGTATACGTTCTATAACTTTTGACAAACTACATTGTATAGTTTCGTTGAGTTAGAGCTATTTTTTATGTAAATAAAACATGAGTTATATTTGTTATAAATTAATTAGTTTATTTGTATATATATGAAATTTCCCCTAATAATTACTCCTTAATTCTTCAACAATAAAATAGTTTATCTCACTAGTATGATTTTTTTTTGTTTTCACCTGGTGTCCACATTGGAGACCGACTATATCTGAATTCGTGTCACATAGGGCCCCATTTTGGAGAAAGGACTCCCTCCCAAGAATTTTTTCATTACCAGACCTCAAACCCAACACCTTTAATTAAGGCAGAAGCAACCCCATCTGTTACACCACATCCTTTGGTGGTCATTGGTATGAATCTGTTATATATGGGCTTATTTATTCAAATAGATTAAAAGCAATGCCACCATGAGGCACATGTTCAAACTTCAAAGTGTTGAATTAAGGTAGAAAGTTTGATTTATAAATTGACTAGACCAATCGCAAGAATGTAAGGACCGTGCTTCTGTACCAGCAAGCAGCAGGGGCGTAGCTACGCCAAACGTTGATTAGTTGAACGCTCTTTATCAGAAAATAATGTCATGCATATATGTCAAACATTAATTTTCATAACTTTAAAAGCATCATCGAATTTTCTTAATGAAATTTTTGATTCCGTCACTATATTACAAAGTATTGAAATTGAAAAATCCACTGTAGCAAATGACCATACATTTTAAGGTGATATACAACATTGACCCATCGCCAGTCCCGACAACGAAAGAGGAGACCACAATAGCCCAAATTTGACTAACCAACGTACGAATACTGTTCTTATTCTGACTCATAAATTTTCAATATTAACTTTCACTTTCACACATTCTTGTTAGGATTAACTTATAAACTAAGTAAAATGAGCTCACATTATAAAAAATATTTTATTTATTTATAGTTTAAACCTTCCAGGTTTGATGTAGTCAATAAACATTTTTTTAAAAGTAAATGTTTTATTACTAAAGAGAAATTTACGGCTCAAAAAAGAAGAAAGAAATTAATCTAGTTGGACAACACAATTAACAGCTTCCATTTCCTAAACATCTATCGATATTTTTAGCTTAAGTTGGTAAGGTATTTAGTTAACTTCACTTTGAGATAGCTTCTGAAATATACATCTTGAATTATTCTCTTGACAAGGGCTGATACGTCTCCTTTTTTTCCTTGGAAAACAACTTGGTTCCTCTCTTGCCATGCAGCCTTTTAGCACCATTCTATAGAGAGATTGATTCATTTTCCGATTCACAAAGAGGCTCTAGTGAATCATCCGATACTTGATTATTGATATATCTAGCATATCGACCAGCTAAACTATTTTTATTTTAAATTATCTAAAATAAGCTAATTCAAACCTTTTAATATTTTGAGTTTAAAACTGTAAAACCTAACTGATTTTTATCTTTTAATTTTCAACATAATTTCAGAAAGTCATATAAAAATCCAAGAATATAGCATAGGATACCAAATAGAGTACCATCCAAAGGAGGGTTCTCGTAATTTGACCAGACAAAGAAAGAAAAAAAAAGAGAAAGTTATCTACTTGGGTATAGGGCACGTTCATCTCTTCACATGTGATCCATCTTCTACATCTATAGACTAGTATTTATATTTTATAATAATATAATGCTTAGAATTGTCAAAGGTCCATTAAATATTTTTATAATCATACTTTTTTCGTCTTATATTAATTGTTTATTTTATTATATAAATAGTTGTTCTAAATTATTTCTGTCATTCCTATTTACTTATCTAATATACTAAATAAAATTATAAATGTGCCTATTTTACATGTTATTAAATACTATTTATTTTTTAATATTCAGATAATTTACAATTAAAATGGGTGATATAGTAAATTTTTTAATCAAAAGATATGCCGAGTCAAATATAAAAAAGCAAAAATTGATGGAAGAAGTATGGTAAAATTTAACAAATCAAGACAAAATTAATTGAATTTTTTTTATTTTATCCCTACGATTAATATTTCTTGATAGTCTAATTCATGTGCATCACATTATTTTATAAGTTTCTTAATACTATTTTCCTCCATCATCAACATAAACACCAAATAACTGTGTATCAAACATTACAAGAACGAAAAAAGTAACCTAACATTTTCTTTTTGTCTCAATTCAATTATGATGATTTTTATTGTACTTTATTAATTATTGAGTTTGTATATTGACTTTTGCATATATGTACACATTAAGTTTTGCAAGTTGTGACCCACGCACACCACCCAAATCGTTATCTGTCTTTGGGTCAATCCACAAATATTAATTTCCAAAGATTCATCTCGGACAA
>JBCEWC010001904.1:0-26902 GCA_038996855.1 Solanum aculeatissimum | reverse complement strand
AACCAACATCCCCCCCCCCCCCCCCCCCCCCTCAATTATTATTCCAAATTAGCCAAAAATTATTTATAGACAATTAGCTGGACCATATATTTGAATAATAATAAAAATAACAATGCCTCAAAAAAGTCCAAACTGATGTAACACCCACCCATTTTCCCATTAATGATATTTATACAAAAAATATAACTTAAAGTTTGTCAAACGTCCCACTTACGACACGTTCTTGATTAGACTAATCCCAACTTGATTAAATTCTTTAATCCTATTCACCATTGACTAACTATTACGGTGGGAACCAAAACTCTTTATTTATTGTAGTTTAGTGGAAGATGGAATAAGTGGACTTCCTTGCTAGAACCAACCTAACGTGTATAAACAATTAAACGTCAAATCACATATTTAAACAAGGAAATTAAAAATCTTCCAACATGATATGTATAGTATTAAAAAAGTGAAAAAAATAAATTTAATAAAAAAGTACCCACTAAATGTTGCATGATTCAATTCCCACCAAATCCACAATTTGCTCTCTATCTCCTTTCAATTTTTTCCACGCATAATCAAAAGTTTTTCAACGACAAATACATAGAGAGAATAAAAATTAAACAAATGTTGCCTCTTTTTTTTTTTCTTAAGGCGTTGACCATTAGATCGACGGTGCTGCTTTACTCTTCAGGTTTCTAACGAAGATCTGAGCCGTTGAGTAGATCAATAGGGGGGATTTTGATTATCATTAAGATTAAGAAGATTCAAGAACATGAGCTCCTGGTGTTTCTGTAATGGAATGGGAATGATTGTGTTCTCCTTCATATGTAACAATCAACATAGCTGGATCATCCAATGCTCTTTCAACATGTTTACGTGCTGGACATCCTCGTACACTGCTACATTTGTAATATCCCCTGAAAAATGTTTAAGATCCACAAATTAGATTATGAAATTAAATTAGATGGGGTTGCTCGAATAATCGAGATTGTGGGTTAAGGAAAAAATTGAGAAAATTCACCTAGGATGAGGAGAACCCTTAATGGGTTTTTGACCATATTTTCTCCAAGAATAATCATCAGGTGGAATATCAGCCATTTTCATGCTAATAGCAGGGACTCTTACAACTCTTTTGACTCTTGATTTCCTGAATAAATTATCAATAAAACAAGCACAAATTAGTAAAAGTTCAGATTTTTTTGGGTAAAGATCTGTGTATTTATTGATTACGAGTGATAAAAATGAAAGCATGGGGTTGATTTTTACCTTTTCTTAGGGCAGTGGCAACGGCCGGAGGACCCACCAGCGCTGCTGCACTTGAGGGCAGCATCGTCCATGGAACTACACTTTCTTTTGAATGAAGAAGTAGAAAGAGGTGGCCGGCCGGCGGATGAAACCTGAGAAAGATTTGTTATTTGAAACCCAGAAGATAAAGACTGCTGCAAACTCTCTGATTCCCCAGTTAACGATGACATAAACGAAGTCGCCGGCGACGGAGAAGCAAAATTGATGGTGGTTGATGCTTCTTTCCTCTCAATCGACCCATTTTTCACTATCTGAAGATGGTTATGCGGCAGCGGAGGCAATCTCTGTATTGGGGTCGGACAGTAGATTTTGGTAGTTTGTGACTTTTCGATTTCTTCAATTTGGGAGTTCTGATTCTTAATGGGTTGTTGTAGTTGAAGTTTGTTTTGCTGGGGTTTAGACGACGGCGGCGGCGGCGGAGGTGGAGAGGGAGAAGTAATTGGACCTCGCCGGAATCTGGCATGGCCAGTTCTGTTTTTGTCAAGTAAAGAAATGAACTTTTTGAATTTGTTTACAGCAGCATCAGCTACAGCTTGATAATCTGCAGAAACAGAGGAATTCGGTAAAGAAGACGAAGACGAATCTTGAAAATTCGGCTTTTGTTGTTGTTGCTGTTGATGTTGATGAGATTGAGACAGCAATCGGATTAATTTCTCAACGCTTTGAAGGCCGGCGGCGGCAGCTTCCTGAACGGCGGTTTCTTCCATTTTTGATGAAAAACTATCGTTTCTGTAGCCAGTGGTCATTAACTCTACAGCCATGTTTACAACACCATAGAACAGAGAGAAGGAAGAAAAAAAGAAGAGTGATGAGAGGGGTAGAAGACAATGAAAGCCAAGGAAGATATAGAAAACAATAAAGAGAGAGAGAAAATGGAGGAAATTCTTATTCTAATCAATGGAGGAGAGTCAAACTTATGATGCCCCTTTTTCTCTTTTTCTTTTGTTTTTTTCTCTCTCCTTTTATTTGGTTGATTTCTCTATCTAAATGACATTTTTTCTTCTCTATCTATCTAATAATATTTATGGCTTAATTTAGAAAAATAATTATTTTGAAATTTGAATTTAAAATAATTAATTTGTTATATCACAATCTTTATTGATTAGATATAAATGGACAAACTATGACATTATAATCCATTAAGGAATTTTTTTTAAGTTTATTAAAGTTATACAAATATTAATTAATATATATTGAAAGAGATTTTAGTTCATCATCTTTTATTCAATATTAAATATTTTTTATTTTATGTGATATTTTTTTATTTAATATAATTTTTAAAATTTTTGAAATTTGTAATCTAAAATAATTCTTAAATATTGATATAGTTGAATAAAAAAATAATTTTATAAATAGCTTTTAATTATAATAAGATAAATTTTTTTTTTGGACAAACTAAAAAAATAAAAGATATTACATAAAATAGAACGGAGAAAATTATATTACATAAATTCTCAAATAACTTATACGTTGCACTATTAGTTATTCTACTTCTTAAATTACAAATCAAATACGAAATTGATTTTATAATAAATAAATTTCCTAATCAACTACTCGTATTGTTCTAATTATATAACACACTTCTATTTTGAGTGACAAGTTAAGTTTAAAATGTTACTCTCTCCGTCTGTTTTTTCTTGGCTGTTGTACTATTTTAAAATACTCCATCTGTTCAGAATTAGATGTCAAAAAATCTCAATTTTTATTTTTATTTTTACTTAATTTTGAGAATCCAAGATAAGATAATTTTTTTTACTTATTCTACCCCTAATTTATTTACCAAGTTAGACTTTTTGAAAATATTGAACTTTTTGAAAATATTGAATGACTAAGTCATCTTTAGAGTACCTAGAAAATGATATAATGCATTAACATACCCCAATTCAATTAAGTTTATATGAAAAAAATTTAAACAATTTTTATATTCTAAGAAATGGATAAAAAAAAATACTTGAAATGAAATAATTCCCCACCAAAGAAATGAAATTTAAACAATTTTTATATTCTATGAAAGGAAAAATTATAATTGAAATAAAAATCTACATTGTTCCCTCCAAAACTTTTTACTTGAATGCAACTAAAGAAAAAGTAGTTGCATTGTGAGTATTAATAATATACATTAAATATATAGGAACTTGAATTGTGATTTTATGAAGTCCTATAAAAAAAATTTAATTAAAAAGAATAGTCCTACAAATTAATAAGGGTAAAATGGTAATCTTACTACATTAATCATTGTTTTCTTAATAGGTGTGTCATGTTAAAACTTGACATCTAATTGTGAACGGAGGGAGTATCTAATAATATTTGTCTAGTTTATGATATCAAGAGATAATTTTACACTTAATTCATAATTTTTCATTGTCATTAATTATAGTTATTTTTCTATTATATTTTCAATACATTGTATTAATTATATAAAATAATAATTTAGTAAAATTATCGTTATCATTTACTATTTTTTAATTCTTGTGTCAAGTCAATAGGGATCAAGTAAAGATGAACAAAAAGAGTTTCATATAATACTTATAACTTATTTTAGATCATAAATTTTTTTTAAAAAAATTATTCTTTTCTTAAATTTCATATTATATCAAATTAAATTACGGAACAAAAGGATTATCCAACGTGATATTATATATGCAAAATTTAATACCTACATAACTCACGTTTCACCTATTTACCAAAGGAAAGCCAATGATATGTGTCCACGTTTGTAGGAGAGAAAACAAGGGCATTGACTAAATATTATTTTTCGGGAGACCGGTTAACGGGTAAATGGGTGGAAAGTGGAAGATGACGAAGGGTGGCAGAAAGTCAAAAGCAAGTAATGAGCCGTTAGATGAATGAATGGAAAAGGGTAAAATGGGAGTTAGGTTGGAGCCAGTGAGGTAGAGTTGACTCTTTAACATCTTTTAATGAAAAACTCCAGATGGGGCATACAAAAATCTCTTCTTCTTTTTTTCCGGCCCGATATTCGATACTCATATTGTAGGTCAACTAAATTTAAATTTATGTCGAAAAATTTTATATTAGAGAGTAAAACACTCATTATGAAATGCGATTTCGTACTCAAGAGAACTTGACTCTTTTTTCTTATTACCTTTATAGGAAGATGATATTTAGAATTTAAAACATACTGTTGTGTATTTATTTTTACTAATATTCAATATTTTAAAAATAAAAAAAAACTCATAAATTATATTTTCTTTGTTCAAAATTAATTGAATTTTTAAGGTTTTTCAATATTCAAAATACTTTCTCCATTCATTTTTACTTGTTTACTATATTATTTTAAGATATTCAACAATACATGTCCAGTTATACTAGGTTCCTAATTTATCCTTATCATTAATTATAATTATTTTCCTTTTACATTTTTTAAAACATTGTACGTATTTATTATATTTGAAAGGTGATTTGATAAAATTATCCATATCATTTACTACTTCCGTCTTCCCAAATTAATTGAATTTTTTAGGTTTTTTCAATATTTAAAATAGTTGAATTATTCAAACTTCAAGATGAATGTTTGAAACTTTTTTAATATTTGGTCAATCATTTATTGAAGTTTTATATTTTCTATGAGATAAATTACACTACATATTTATGATTTCACAAAGGGTAATAGTGGAAAGTATGGTTTAAATTTTATCTTTGAATTTTTTTCTTAATATGTGTGCATTATCTCACAAATTAAATTATGGGACGGAGGGAGTACTTTTTAATCTTTTTGACAATCAATAAGGGACAAGTAAAGTTGGACGGAGGAAGTAGTTGAATTGTTCAAAATTCAATATGAAATATTTTAAACTTTTTCTATATTTACCTTTTCATTAATTAAAATTCTATATTTTCTATGAGATAAATTACACACTATACTTTTTACTCCATAAAGAATAATAGTAAAAAATATGATTTAAATTTTTTGTTTGTGTTAGATATTTAATTATTTATGGTCCTAAGTGCAGCACTACTTCATTATATTGGAGCACTAATATAGTGCAATATGCACTAATATTGTCATGTTTTGGGATATAAAAGGGGAGCCGTTTGCTCCTCTTTTCAGATAGAGAATATAAGAAAATTTTCCTTCTCTTTCTCTTCTTCTATTTTTGTTCCGCCTTAAATTTATTCTAGTTAATTTAAGATTCAGTTTTATAACAGTTTGAATATTTTTCTTAATTTATGTGCATTGATTCACAAATTAAGTTAAAATGGAAAGAAGGGAATATAGAGTCAAATAAAAATTTCATTCATTAATAAATCTGACATAAAAGTAATTTTTTTGTACCAAAATATCCCTATTACTAAATGGATTGAAAATATTTTTTTTAGACTACTAAATATATTACAGTATTTCTTTCTTTTTAAACACATCATGTCATATTCCTAATAAAAATCTTACTATCTTTAAACAATATTATTTTTGTTCTTCTTTCTTTTGAAAGTACTTCAACTAATAACAATATAGAAAATAATATTTTTAATCTCATTTTATCAATTAAAAAAAAATAACATTAGGTACCTATTTAACGAATGATAGTAACTTTATCATTAATTTTTATTTAGATCATAAGAAAAAAAATTATAATACAAGAAAAATATTTTTAATTTTTATTTTTTTAAATTGAAGTAGGATAGTAATTTTCTTATAAAAAAAATTATGATTAGGAAAATAATATGTTTAAAAAGAAAATTTGCTTATAATTTTTTTTAATACAATAAGTAATTTCTAAATATATACATATTCATGTTATGTCTCAAAAAGTTAAAGTTGAATTGAATTCATGAAAATTGAGTCAAAGATGCCCCATAACTATGGAAAATAGAAAATCTTTGTCCTCTATTTGAATTTGATCAGAAATATGTCTTTATCATGAGTGGATTGACTCATATTTATCCCTCAGTTTTGAAAAATAAAATAACATTATCCTCATTTTTGAATTTGATCCAAAATATACCCTTTCAAATTTGCCTCCATGAAATATACAATAACTCTGTCCATCAGAAAGAGTGTTGCCGACTATCAAAAGAAAGAGATATAATCAGTTTAAGAAGGCTATGTTGGCAGCAACATGGGAACCTAAAAGACAAGAAATTGGAAGCACTTTAAAGGAATTCATGTACAATCGGTTGAAGCACTAACACAGATAAGAAAGGATATCAGAACTAGATTAGATATGTTTTCTACCTCTAAGAGAATACATAACAATAGAGAGTTCATGTATAGGTTAGGTTGCAGAATTAACAGTTTCATGTTTTCATGTTTCTTTCCTTTGATCCAGGCTTGATTCTCGTGCGGTCGTGCCACACTACCTAGTAGTTGATCATGGAGTTAGGTGCTTCTTAAATTGTGACACGTTTGTTGGTTTCTGATAATAATACATTCACAGTTATTACAAAAAAAAAACACTTTGTCCTCCATATGAATTTGATTCAAATATGCTCTTATTATTAGTGGATTGACTCAGATTTACTCCTTAACTATAAAAACTAAAATAACTTTATCCCTCATTAGAATTTGATTAAATTATGGATGTATGACATTATGTAAGGACGGAAAACAATCTATCAAAATATTATATTTATTGAAACAATACAATACAATATATTATGAAACAATACATAATAACCATCCAAACAAAGTGTAAATATACGTTATGATACATTCAAAAACTGAATATAGTTTGACTATATATATATCTATACAACAAATACTATTTTTTGAATAATTATTTTGGCAGAATGGCCTTACACTGTAATTATCCCTAAATTTATTTAATCCTAAATATATTTTTATTATTAATAATTTTTTTTTTTTTTTTTTTTTTTTTTTTTCCCCTTCAACTCTTTATTTAATTATTAGTAGGAAAGTCTTCTGGGTCCTACTTGGTGTCTTCTTTTACGGTAGAATGGATGCTGTTTCTTCGTCAAACTTGAAATTGAAACCACACAAGCTAGGTCACACCTCACATGGGATTCTTTTTTCTTCTTTCACTTTTGTATCTTTCCTTTGGGAAGGGTGACTTTCGTTTTTTGTACTCTTGTTCAAATTTCCCTCTTATCAATCTTGACGACGACGAAAACATACCCAGTGAAATTTCATAAGTAAAATCTGGAGAGAAAAAAATATACGCAGACCTTACTGGAGAGACTGTTTACAAATAAAGATCCTTTTATGAATCTTGACAAAACATAAATAAGAATATGAAAAAAATAATAAAAATAATTGTTGTCTTACACCAAATGAACATTGTAGGACCCCTACCTATTAGACACAATATTCTCAAATCTACTTGGGGATCCATTTCAACGAATTGTACAAATTGTCAACAAGTGAAAGACATAATTTTTTGTTAGATTTGCTTATAAAATGAAGTGTATACTCTCTTTAATTTATCAAGTTGGTCTTTTTTGTTGATAAAATAATTGTAGTAGTTCAAACCTAGGAATCATTGGGGGCTTAAGTTGTCTTTAAAAAGAAAGAAAAAGCAAAAAATAAGTGATGTAATTATGTAACGTATCTCGAGGAGAAGAGAATGGATTTTGAAATGGAAAAAGAAAAGTTAAAGTTGACAAAGGTGAAGATTTTGGGAGGGGTGTTGTACAAGTAGTTGGGTGGATTGTCAACCTTGAAGTTGAAAATAAAGGAAATATTATTTGAAATTCAAAATTTTATTTGAATGTGAATTTTACTTGGATAAATTTTAATTTTTTCTTTTATTAAAGTCATTATTTAATTTGATATACTTAGATGGTCAATCAAGGACGACATTGTAATAGTACACAATTTTTGAACTCTCGTGAATTTCGCAATCCATCATTTGATATTCATGTTAATATTATTTTATTTATTTGAAATATTTATAGTTGATTGAACGATGATGGATCAAGAGTATCGTAATTGTATACCATAACTAGAATTTAAGTCCATCAAAAAAGCATTGACTTAAAAGGTGGATTCCATTTTGTGTTGGCTTGCTTATTAAGAGTTGAGGTATCAATAATTATTAGGGCATTTTTGCACTCCAAAACATTTCTTCAAAGTCAATCTACTACTTTTTTTGGTTGAGAAATGCTTTTCTGTCGTAGGTTTCTTCTTCACAATCCAAAAACCATTTTTTTTGCCGAAAGCAATACTCTATCTTTTCTCTCAATACTTGCTTAATAATAAACAACTACTACTTAGTTTCAAAATAATTACTTCCTTTGTCTTACTTTAGTCTGACCACGAGGGTCTATTATACGCAATCTTATTTTGCATATTATAATAAAAAAAAATATATCTGAAAAGTCTACATAGTTTGACTCTAAAAATGAAAACTATGACAATTAAAATGGGATGGGAAAGTATCACGTTTTGTTTTTTCTAGAGTTAATTTGAATAAATTTTAAAGTTAAATTAATTTGATATTTAAAATTAGATATAAAAAATTATATAAAAATATCATAAATTGTATTTTTTCTCATATTTATAACTAAAAGATATATCTTAAAATATTAATTAAAATTCATATCGTTTGACTTTAGAAAATATAGTAATAAATTGGAACGAAGTGAATAATAATAAACAAAATAGATTTAATTTTCTCTTATTGTTTCTCTTTAACAATGGCAGATTAATTTGTGCGCACTTTAACTATTTCGCCTAAAATCGTATCTCTAGATTACAAAAGTGGACTTCTTTAAAATATAGAGAAAATTTTTACTGCTCTTGTTCTAATTTAAAATTAAATTATTTTTAAATAAAATAGTATGACATTTACTTAAAGAAAGATTAAAAAGAAGAATTTAACACATAAAAGACGGGAAAAATAATGTAGATGACATAAACTAAGAAAAGATGAGGACAAATTGGAATTCGACAAATTTGTTTTTGGTATAGTAAAACAAGGGAATTAATTAATTAGCATTTAACCAGAATATGAAGTCATTGACTCAGAATAAATTAACCTAAATGGACAGTAATAGTTAACCTAATCACTTAGGGTCGTTTTATTGAAAATAAGTTATTTCAGAATAATTATTTTTGGATAAGTTATTCATTCTATTTTGTATATAAAATAATTATTCAATCACTTAGATAAAAATGGTGGAATAAATAATCCAAGAGCTACCTAATATGTCTAACTAAATATGGAATCAAATAATCCAAAATTTTATCTGAAATTATTATATCTTATATATCACACCAAAAGATTTCTTAGGGTTAAGTTTAGTATGACATATAAGGAATAATTAATTTTGAGATCAATTTTAGAAAGAGTTTATTCTTTTGTTTGATTGGGATAGGATTGCGGGATAACTTATTCTGGAATGAGTTTATTCGTTTGTTTTATTATTATACCTTATATATCATACCAAACGACTTCTTAGAATGAGTTTATTCTTTTCTTTGATTGTTATACCTTATATATCACACCAAACGACTTCTTAGAATGAGTTTATTCTTTTGTTTGATTATTATACCTTACATATCATATCAAAAGACTTCTTAGAATGAGTTTATATATTCTTTTCTTTGATTATTATACCTTATATATCAGATTAAAGGACTTCTTAGAATGAGTTTATTCTTTTGTTTGATTATTCTATCATGTATATATAAAATAATTTATCCAATTATTAAGATAAAAAATGTGGAATAAATAATCCAAGAACTATCTAATATGTCTAACTAAATATGGACTCAAATAATCTAAAATTTTATCTGAAATTGTCATACCTTATATATCACACCAACATACTTCTTAGGGTTAAGTTTAGTATGACATATAAGGAATAATTAATTTTGAGATCAATTTTAGAAAGAGTTTATGCTTTAGTTTGATTGGAATAGAATTGCGGGATAACTTATTCTGGAATGAGTTTATTCGTTTGTTTTATTATTATACCTTATATATCATACCAAACGACTTCTTAGAATGAGTTTATTCTTTTCTTTGATTGTTATACCTTATATATCACACCAAACGACTTCTTAGAATAAGTTTATTCTTTTGTTTGATTATACCTTATATATCACACCAAACGACATCTTAGAATGAGTTTATTCTTTTGTTTGATTATTATACCTTATATTTCACACCAAACGACTTCTTAGGGTTAAGTTTGGTATGACAGATAAGAAATAACTAATCTTGAGATTAATTTTAGAATGAGTTTATCCCTTCTTCAATTGGAATAAAATTGCGTGATAACTTATTCTGAAATGATAACGTTATGTTTATGTTACATTAAAAATGAAATAACAACCCTAAAATAGTCGATCACGAAATAACATGTTATCTATTGTATGAAAAGGACTAGGGCAAACGAGTGGTCAAAACACTCTACTATTACTAATGAATAAGTCGTTTCATTATGGAAACTTCTGTATTTATTGTGATTTTTCATTAGTATTTGGAGTTCACTATAATTTTAAACGAGTCAAATCCGCGTAAACTTAAAATATACACTACTTTTTCTAGCACAAATTATGTATTTTTTTAGTGCTTCCATTTTATTTCTTTGAAATTTTTTTTTATATTTTTTAAAATAAAGACTTTGAGGTTTTGCTGACTGTGACAAGGTTAAACATGCCAAAAAAACATGTTTGATAAATTGGCAGATCATAGAATTAATGTTTTCACATATAGGTCGCTATGATTTTAATAATTAACTAGTTATATAAGTTACCATCCTACTTATATTAATTAAATGATGAAAAATACATCTTAAAAACATTGATACAGTTTGACTTGGAAAAACAAAATAATGATAAAAAAAAGTGAATGGAATTAGTGATAACTAACAGATAAATAAACGTAGTGGAATATTATTTTTGGGTTAAAATATTGTTAGTTGACCACTTTTCAATCCAGTGTTTGCAAAATTGCCATAGTCCATCTGTCATTGAGATTTGTGAAACTAATCATGCCTTTATCTATGAAGAGCTATAGGTCTCGAGAGCATCCAATAATACAAAGTTTAACATCTTGCACAAACGGCTTTCCTTAAGCTAGCACACTGGAACTAATCTCTCAAATTGAAGAAGCTTAAGTATAAATGAAAGAATTGAATGAGGAAAGCCCCTCAACTAAAGTATTTGCTCGTTCATTCTAACACTCGTTTAATAGACATCAACCAGAGTATTAAGCCCTTTTAGAAATAAAGATGCTCATTTTTGAAACTCTATAATAATGACTATTTCTTAATTAATTATATGGGCAGAAAAATAACTATTTGTAAATTTTACCTTATTAATGGTTGTTAGGATGAGGTTTGGGCTGATCTACTTGTGTTTTACAAGTCAATGCCAACCAAACTTGTTCCAGCTGGCCCAAACTATGCCAAATTGTCAAAAGTTGGATCCTTGATAAAAAGTTTGGTGTCCTACAATGAGTTGAAATAGGTCTCCCACATTATCTCAAAGCTTTGAATGTTAGTTACTTTAGTTATTACAACAAACAAGTTTTTGGGGTTTTTTCTCGAAAAATTTTGATAAATAGTCTAGGCTTGAAATTTAATATGATCAAATAGCTATATTTTACATAATTCCACGATATAACCTCGGTTATGTGACCTGGAGGGGAGGAGAGAGGCGAGAGAGAGGAGAGAAGCGAATTGTATATGTCTATTTGTCAAATTGTATGTGTATCTCTGTCAAATAATTGTATATATGTAACTAATATACATATGTATTTGTATATCTGGCAAGCGAGATTGGGAGAGGGAGGAGAGAGGCGAGCGACAAAGGGTGAATTGTATATGTATATCTGTCGAATTGACTATATATATCTGTTAAAATAATTGTATATATGTAGATGGTATACATATGTAGTTGTATATCTGACAAGAAATTGCAGAGAGAGGAGAGAAAAATAGCAGCAAAATTCCAACTATAGCAATAAATTATAATTTTTTCAAACTATAGTTGTATAATGTAAATACATTTCATATATTTGCCTAGTTACACTATTTTTCCTTCTTCTTTTTTTTAACCCCACCCTCCATATTGATAAAGGTTTTACTTATCTTTAATGCACGCGACTCAAACATTCAATATATCAGTTGATGATGAAGGTAGTCAACTACTTGAACCAGCCTCACTAATAAGTTTAGCAAGGAGATTATCAATTTATGCTTTTATATGCCAAAAAAGCATAAAAATGAACTATAATTAATTGTAATTGAAATTTAACTTTTAGGTGGCAATAAGGCGAACAAAGTGGATTGAGACTAAATCTCCGAACTTTCACTCTCTCCCAACACTTTAATTTCACTTGGAGTAAATAAAATAAAAACAAAAAGATATCAACATGCATATACAACATCTGTTTTTTTTTCTCTTTCATGGTTGACATTAAGCTTATCCAGATATAGATAACACACGTGTGTATATAATTTAAATAAATGTCCAAAAATAGAATATAAAACAACGAGGAGACGTGAAAAGCATTACATTGGCCAAAATTGTTATATAAAGTTGACTTTCTTAGAGGTATTTTATCAAATATTTTTCATAAATAAAGGATTTGCATATTTAAGTTAGCATAATTCTAAGTCAAATTACCTCTTTGTAGATCAATAAGCTAATAAGAAAGGCCATATGATTATATTTTAACGATTTAATTAATCCTTATTGTTTACTCTTAGAGACAAAAAAAAAATAAATCATTGGAAGACTCTTTATACTCATCAAAGGGAATCACCTCAAATGTCTTTCTATGAGGCGTGAGAACGTGTAATATATACATAAAATTGTGTATAATCTGTTTAAGTAGTAAACATTAAATTTGGTCGATTATTTAGGTTAAAATCAATCCCTTATATTATGGATGACTAATTATGGCGGGAGTCTTTTGTTTCTTTAATTTTGGCTGGTTCAGTCTATTGCTTTTTCTTGTGCCTATTTTGCTTTGGGGGTTGGTTCACCCATCTAGTTTAAAATATACGTACAAAGTATATAGCTTGTGTATATTTTATTACTATATATGTATATACTATACATATAAGATACATCTTATAGTCTATGAGCTGTGTATTTATTTTGATTATATACTTCTATATAAGAGGCAGGTTCTGCTGCTCAAGCAGACAGTAGGTCGACATGCCTGCTTGAGCATCTTGAGGGCATATTCGTAATTTTCATGGTTCTTCCCTTGTACTTTGTTTGTCTTATTTTTAGTGTTAAAAATGCTACTAATCATGATAATTAAAGCTGCTCAAGTAGGCAGTAGGTCGACATACCTGCTTGAGCGGCTTGAGGGTATATTCGTAATTTTTTATGGTTCTTCTGTTGTAATTTGTTTATCTTATTTTTAGTATTAAAAAATGCTACTAATCATGATAATTAAAGATGTTCAAGCAGGGAGCAGGGGCAGTTAAGCAGGCAACAGGTCGACATGTTTGCTTGAGCAGCTTGAGGACATATCAGTAATTTTTTATGGTTCTTTTGTTGTAATTTGTTTGTCTTATGTTACATCACAATATTAATAATTTAAAACATTTAAAAATCATATTAAAATTTTAATTAATTCTCTAAATTCTATCTATATCACTTAAATTAAAATTAAAAAATAACAAAGCACGGGCACCGACGCCTAGTGTTAATAAACTAGTTAGCCGTAACTTTCCCAAAAGAAAATGGTGAGAGACCCAAAAGGCCTTGTTCTATTTTGAATAGGGCTGGCCTTTTTAGACTTGTCAGATTTACACTGATGCTGTTACAATCCAATACAATAGACCATTTGAAGACTTATAAACCCATTCTCTAGAGAATATTATTTTGGGCCCATATAGCTAGCCCAAACGGAGCTTTTATGGGTCCATCTATCCATATTACTCCTTATTCTTGAGTTAATTTTTCGAAGAATATTTATTGTTTGAGAAGTACTCCGTCTGTCCTATTTTTTATTTTTTGATCCGTCCCAAAAAAAATATCACCTTGAAACCTATTTTAGTGAAATCCTAGTTTGACTCGGAGAAAGAATTTAGTATTGGAATGAAATTGAGGTGAGTGAATATAGAAGATTCATATAACCGAATCTAGCTAGTTTGACATTGATTGATTGAGACATGTGAATCATAAGTTAGCTCAGGGAGGTGAGTTGGAGAGTTAATAAGTAAGAGTATGGGTGCTTGGTCATGTCCTTGGTGATATGAAGTTGTATCATATTCTGTCTAATTACCTCTCCCAAATACTTTTTCAGTCTACCCCTATCCCTTCGCATAGCCCCTAAATCTAACCTCTTGCACCTTCTTATTAGGGCACCGACACACCTCCTCTGCACATGTCCAAACCATCTCAATCTCGCTTCTCTCATTTTATCTGCCATATAGGTCACTCCCACCTTCTCCGATGACCTCATTCCTAATTTTATCACTCCTAATATGTCCACATATCCATCTCAACATTCTCGTCTCCACAACATGCATCTTCTGAATATGTGATTTTATGAACCCCATATAACGAAGACAGTACTCTAGCCCCCCTCCTGTAGAACTTACCTTTTAAGTTTAGGTGATACCTTTTTTAATTTCTTGGAAAAAGAATACAGTTTAAGATAATAAGGTAAATTTCTTGGAAAAAAGAGTATAGTTTTCAAGATTAAATAAATATAGCCCAAGTGACCAAATTAAATAAATGAGTTAATGTATATTAAACCCAAAGTGACATGTAAATCAAGATATCGATCACCTAACCACTAAAATTTTGAATGATCTAAAGAAGTTACATATTCATCACAACATTCATCTATGATAAACCATAGCAATCCTAAAATTGAGGAAATTTCTTTATTTTGCAAACATTTTGAATAAGTCCTAGGAAAGACTCTACATGAAAGTCGTTTTTATTTCCTTTTAAGTTTTTAGTCAGTCCTGCGTGACATAATCTAGCGATCAATGAAGTAGATGAAAATCATGATTTAAATTTTAGTATAAATAAATAAAATCTATTAATGAATTTGTTGAGTTGTTCAACTTACTACATTGATATATGTAGTAGTGATTAATAATTAGTGACATGTTTAGTTTAACTCGTTAATTATATAAGGATTTATTTATTTCAATTTGAATATTTTGTTGCAGTAGTATGACACTTCTATATTTAACCTTTACCGACCTTATTGTATCCATTTGTTCTTTAATCACTTTGAAAAAGTCCTAAGGATGTTTCTTCAAAAAACAAGTTGATTATATTTCCTTAAGGTCTTAATCCTTTTGCAATTGGCTAGGGATGGGACCAATAAAATATATGTGAAATTTTTAGAAAGAAAAATAACGTTAAATGATTTTTATATTTGTTTGACGTAATATCTTAAAAAGTCACTAAACTATGAAAATTTATATAGCAAAGATATTAAAAATTAATTATCGGTAAGATCACTCAACTTAAGGATTTAATCTTTTAAAATCACCTCAACTACATTTACTTCTTATTTAATTCAAATGCATCCATTATGTTTTACTCTTTTAGTGATTTCGAAAACTAAAAATCTTAAGTTGAGTTATTCTATCGATACTATCACGATCCGAATCTGAATGTGATGACACTTGCTCAATCCCATCAGAACAAGTCAGCCTAAACCCACGAGAAATATAAATAACGTGCGAAAGTAACTAAGTAGAGTGGATAACTAAAAATGAAAATCTTCACAAACTTAAATACCATCAAAAGATTGATTGTCATGTGTACAAGTCATTATCAATATAACAAATCAAAAGAAGTACAAGTTTGAACTATCTTTCTTCTCGAATAAAACAAAGCATAAAAGAAACAAGAACAAGAGAGTCTGTCAGGTGACAATAGCTACCTTTCTAAATCTCATGGGAAGCTTCGAATGATCAAGAAAATATCCTACTCACTGTCTCGGTTCAAAACCTACACAAGTGTAGAAACAAGGTGCGAGTACCAACAACAAAACACGGTACCTAGCAAGCCAACTAACAAAACAAAGCAAGTCCAATAGAATAGACAAATTCCTTTCATCCCAACCAAACCTCCACGGTTGTAAGTTATAACCTGCACAGAAAATCAACCCAATCTAGCAGTTGATAATACACAATACAAATTTAATGACTTTCAAGAGATACACTATATTGGGAATACTAGCATATAGCTGATCATAGAATAGTTGAGGTGTCCTCCTTCATAAATGACACAGCAACCATATTATATCAAAAGTCTAGCCATATCAAAATGACAACTGTTACTACTACTTTGTTGTCTTTGTTGGTCTATTCCTTATTGATTCATAATCATGTAACATTTTCATTGTCTTATAACAAGCATGATGATTGTAACATGATAATATGGAGAATAGGAGCAATTATTGATCCAACAACAAGAGTGGGCAAAGAGCAAAAGATAGCTATGGAAATGGCAATTCATGACTTTAATGCCCAAAATTCCAAATGTTCACACTTTGTTTTCAACTTTGCTTATTCCCATAGTTCTGCAGCTTCTATTGGTAAATTCCTATTCTCTATATAGTATTATATACTCTCTCCGTTCATTTTTACTTGTCATTATTTCACTTATATATCGAGGTTAAACTGTATGAACTTTGACCAACATTTTAAGATGTGTTTTTTCATCATACTAATATGAGAAGGATTGCAACTTGTAACATTTTTTCATACAGTTTTCAACCATCTAAATTTTAGATTTCAAATATCAAATTTAGCTTTGAAGTTTATTCAAGTTGACCTCGAAAAACAAAACAGTGACAAGTAAAAGTGAACAAAGAGAATATATTTTTTTTCTCTTGTTCTTTACTCTCTCTCTCTCCTACACCATGTGCGACTGTATAGTTAAACTCAAATATTTATCTGAAGAAAATCATTTAGTATGTACAAATTATAAGATCATAATTCAATAACTGCAAAAATCTAGAACTCGAAAATCATAAATTTTAAATTTTAAATCTGTGACTTTCTACACTTGCTTATTTTGATGTTATTAGAGGCAATGAGTCCTTTTGTACACTTTCTACACCCTCAATTAGTCCTTTTGTACAGTACTATATATCATACATGAATAATTTATAAACAGGTATTTTGTTATCATAATTTTACGTATAAATAATAAAAAAAGCTCATAAACGAGAATTTTGTTATCATAATTTTAGGCATAAATGTACTCCTATGTTATTAAACAATTCATTAGTGATTCTTTCATAATGTTAATTTGGAAAAAAAATAATTCAAAGGTTCTTAAAGAGAAGAGGAGAGTAAACAAGCTTTATTTTAAATACTCAAAACTCAAACTACTTGTTTATACTAATTAGCTAAATCATTCAAGAAACTGTTGTTTGATTTGTGTTTTAAGGTGGAATATCTTCGAATTAAGTTTGAAATGAATATTTTGTTCGGTTAAAAATATAAATTTATTTCATTTTTATCTCATCAAATTTAAAGTTATGTTATCACACCTCTCAATTAAAATAATTATAATATCAAAACTATAATCTCGAAATAACTTAATCCATCAATCAAATCATCTCAAAAGTCAAGAGCATATTACTTGTTTATACTAAGTACTACATTGATTAGTTATCCTTTCACATCAAAGCATTAAAAAAAATTAATGTGTTTGACTACCATTAGATTCTCTAACTAATGCTCCCTCTGCGCAATATTATATGGACACTTTCTATTTTACACGATTATTAAAAAATTATTAATAAGCTAATAAATTTTATTATTTTACCCTTTATTTATATCAATGTATATTAAAATAAGTTTTTTAAAAAATCATTAATATACTAATTAATGGTGGGGTAAAATGGGAAAAATAATTAATTCTATCTTAATTTAGTAAGTGTTCATATAATATGAGATAAATATTTATAAAAAGATGTCCATATAATATGGGACGGAGATAGTACTATGAGATACTCTGTTCACTTTTAGTACTGGGCCATTATTTTATAAGTAAAATTTTATTTTTACTTGTTATTTTTAATATATTAAGTAAAAAATTTATATTTTATCATTAATATTAATTACTTATTTTTAAATTATCTTTTACAAGACATAATACTAAACAATAATTATCGTATAGTCTTTCTTTCTTAATGACTGTACCAAAGTAAAAGTGAACGAGGACTAATGCTAAATCTGATATGGTCACCCTCTTAAATCATTACAATAATAATAACATATCTAGTGAAATCATTGACCTTTGAAATTTGATGAACTCAAACATATAAGTCATACCATGTAAATTTGCCAAAAAGATATATGTAGACACCCCAATTGCAATCAAGCAGTTTCGAGTGCATGAATATTCTGAGATAGAACGAAAAAAATTGACGGCGAAAGCATTCTGCTGGGCCGACATTGACACTGAGAGACGAAAGCTAGGGGAGCGAATGAGACTAGATACCCCAGTAATCCTAGCTGTAGCTAACGCGTCAAGTCATTTAAAAAGTTAAATATTTAAATATGAGCATTTTAATTTATTTAATTATGTTTTCAACGTGCTCCACCCATATGATCGAATAGTGATGGAACTTAAGGGTCGTTTGGTTTGCATACAAGTTATAATGAGATAAGTTATGTTGGAATTTGTAATAATGGGATAAGTTATGCTGAAATTATTTCTTATTGAATATTTGGTTTGTTGCATAAATTTTAAGAATATATTGTTTGTTTACAAAAATACCTTTCACTTTTATTAGTTTTTTTTTAAATGTATTTTCTTGCTAGTTGTAGTTATTTAATATTCATTTTTAAGATAAATCTTTCATCTTATTTAACTTAAATATTTTTATGTGTGCATTTTCATAATAATACCCTATGAATTTAAAATAGAACTTTCTTATTTAATTTTAAAATAGAACTTTCATTTTTAAGTTTGTTAAAGTAAAATAGGATTTATGAAAAATCAAAATATAAAAAACATAAAAATTAGTCAATAAAAATTATATTATATAGTGTATTTTTTATAGAAAAATATGAAGAAGTATCATAGAAATTAAGTGAAAGTTGTGAATGTTATTATATATTGTATTAAAAATAATGCAATATAAATAAATATACAAAGTAAGGTATAAAAAGGAATTTAAAAGGAAAACTTTATCATTTACCTTTTTTACCGCAGGATAAATTATCCCAGATTAGTATACTACCCATGAGAAGGAATAATTTATCCCAAAATTATTTATTAGTCTCAAAATAAATTATCCCAAATCTGCCGATCAAATTCTAGAGTCTAGCCTGATATCCTATTAAAGTGTGTAACCATATAATATGTTGAAGAGGCCTAACTGACCTTAAATTTTTTGCAGCAACTTATCTTGCCAACAGAAAGCAAGTACATGCCATACTTGGACCATTGACACACCAAGAAGCTGCTGTATTTTCTGAATTTGATGATGAAGCCTACAAGGGGATACCCATTATTTCTCTAAGTCCAGCTACCAGCTATTCGACAATATTACTCACAGAACCATCTTCACTTATCCAAATGAGTAATGATGTCAAGTTCCAAATGCAATGTTTTGCTGCATTAATTGGACATTTCAAATGGAGAAAGGTGATAGCTTTATATGAAATTAGTAACAGTTTCTCCAATATGGATTTTGGGCTAATCACTCACCTTTCTTATTCACTCAAAGTTGTTGACTCCTCTGTTGAATATTACTTAGCTTTTCCTCCTTTGTTCTCTGTTTCAAATTCAAAATCTTTCATTCAACAAGAGCTGGAGAAGTTAAGAATCAAGAATGTTAAAGTTTTTGTGGTGCTACAGTGTACTTTAAACTTTGGTATAGTTCTTTTTGAGGTGGCAACGGAAATGGGAATGATGGGGAAAGATTATGTGTGGATTATTTCAGACAATATGGCAAGTCTTCTTGACTCTGCTGAACCTTCTGTTTTACTGAATATGCAAGGTGTAATTGGATTTAAGGCAAATGTTAATGAAAAAACTGAATCTTTTAAAGAGTTCAATGTTAAGTTCAGGAGACAGTACAGATCAGAATATCCTGAGGAAGAAGGTTATCCAAGTCCTAGCTCATATGCTCTTAAGGCTTATGATGCAACATGGGCAACTGCTAAGGCCATGCAAAAGTTATCCAGTAGTAATTCAAGTGAACTAGTGAAAAGCATTTTGTTGAGTGATTTTGAAGGTTTAAGTGGGAAAGTTAGCTTCAAGAATGGCATGTTATATCAAAAGGCAACCTTTAGGATCATTAATGTGATTGGCAAAAGCTACAGAGAAGTATCATTTTGGTCAGCAGAGTTTGGTTTTTCTGAGGATCTTGTCGAATACAATGGGATGAAATTGAAAATTGGCAACGGTTTAGGAGGGGATTTGGGGTCAATTGTGTGGCCTAGTGGTAAGCAAACTGTTCCAAAAGGTTGGACAACAGGTGGCCTAGAAAAACCACTTAAGATTGGGGTACCGGCAAGGGGTGCATTTAATCAGTTTGTGAAAGTTACTTTTAACCAAGAGAGGAATGAGACTTTGATTGATGGATTTTCAGTTTATGTTTTTGAAGCAGCAGTGAGGCAACTTCCATATTATCTGCCCTATGTTCTTGTTCCTTTCTATGGTACTTATGATGAAATGGTGGAAGGTGTTTCAAACACGGTATGTGCATGCATGACTCTAACTTAACCATTGCATTCTGTTTTTGGTGTGTACGTAGCATTACTGAGCATTTTCTGGTTCAAATTTTAAATTTGGAAAAAGTTCCAAAACTTTTTATAAACTGGTGGAGCATTTGTCGGTCAAGAACTCTCCTCTCCAAAAGATGGGAGTAGCGGAAATGAGGATGCTAAGATGCATCTGTGGGCATACTAGGAGAGATAGAATTAGAATGAAATTATTCGGGACAAGGTGGGGTGGCAACCGTGGTGGACAAGATGAGGGAGGCAAGATTGAGATAGTTCATGTATGTGAAGAGAGGATGCACAATGCCCAACGAGGAGATATGAAAGGTTGGCTATAGTGGATAGTAGAAGAGGTAGAGATAGGCCGAAGAAATCTTGAGGAGAGATAGGAAAATATGGAGGTCAAGGAATAAAATAGAATGTTAGTTGGTCGAGCTTTGTCTAGTTTTCTTTTTCAGTATTGTTATTAGTACTATCCTACTATCTTATTTTTCATTTTTAGTATTACTGGTTGTTTCTGTTGCTTCAGCTATCGTACTATTTTGTCGCTGCTATTATTTTTTCTTCATTATTTTCAGCATGACTTCTTCGACTATGTTTGCTTTACATGCTTGATTTTTTATATATTTTACTTGAGTCTATGGTCTATCGGAAAGAGTCTCTCTACTTCATAAGGGTATGAATGACCCCAAAATATAAGGAAAGGCAAAACTAAGATATTTCGTATACCGGGGAGTATTTTTGACTTATCATCATTGATTAGTAAAGTCTGCTGCTTAGAATCAATTGTTGCTAGTGATTTCGTGTTTAACATCTTCAAATACTCACCAGTTCATGAATAGAGTCTGGATGCAGCGGTAGGTGACACAGAAATAATGCCTGATCGCTATGAGCTTGCAGAATTTTCACAACCCTATATTGACTCTGGACTTGTCATGGTAGTGACTGAAAGACCAAGACTCAAAAAGGCCCATTTTATTGTTATAAAGGCTTTCAAATTGAAGTTGTGGATTCTGCTGGCAGTGATGAGCATGTCCACAGGGGTTGTCATCTGGTTAAATGAGTACGTAAATGACAACCCAGATTTCAGTGGTTCTTTCCCTCAGCTTGTTGGATCCATGCTTTGGTTCTCTGTCACTGTTCTCTCTTTTTCGCAAAGTAAGTTTCAAACTTAGATGTACATTATAATTCCCCCTTCCACCTTCTGTCACATTTCAATATTTCCTTAATGAGAAGCTTTTATAGCACATTAATGTTACGACATGTTTAAAGCCACAAGTTTTTTAAAGTATTTTTTTCTTCTCTTAAACTACAATGTCGCATTGCAATATTTCCTTAATAAGAAGCTTTTATAGCACAGGAATGTTATGACTAGGTCTTTAAAGCCACAAGTTTTAAGTCTCTATTTCTTTTCTTAAATCACATGTGGAGTCAAACTATGTCAAATGAAGTGGAACGAAAGGGAGTATAGAATAGGAAAAAGGGTTTAAATAAATTACTCCGGTACTATATGAAATATCTTTGTTGCACTAGAGCCAAGGGTTTTTCTGAAACAGTCTGTCTACCTTCACGAGGTAGTGGTAAGGTCTGTATACATTCTACCTTCTCCAAAACTCATTTGTGGGACCAGGTATGTTTGTTCTTGTTGTATACAAAATATTTTGAAGTTACTCTTTGTTATACTCTTACAGTTAGTAAATCGTCTAGTAAATGTCCTTGAACCAATTCCGCCTGAAGTATAACAGATGGTGATGCACTAATGCTAAACCATTATCAAGTAAATTTGGAACTTTTTCCTGGGATATTGACACATGGAATCCTTCCTTACCTACATGTAGCTTCCTTAAAGTCAAGGGAAAATCCGAGAGGATGTGCAACAGGAAAGATGTAAATAATCCAAAGTACAACGGAGGGTAAAATTTAACATATTTTGTATAATAGAGAGATAACTTTTATCTTTTCTCTTTAGAACAAAGATATATACAGAACTATTTGTTTACACTTCGGTCTAATTCATTGCAGGAGAATCAATCAAAAGCAATCTATCTCGACTTGTGCTGACTACATGGCTATGTGTAGTTGTGGTTGTCACAGCTTGCTTTACTGCACTTCTTTCCTCTATTATGACAGTTCCTAGTTTGGAACCTTCTGTACTAAACGCTGATTATCTTATAAGGACAAATGCTGCAGTTGGTTGCAATAACAGATCATTTATAATCAAATATCTGGTGAATTTGCAATTCAAGCCAGAGAACATCAAGAAAATCAATTCAATCAATGACTACCCCAGAGCTTTTGAGAAGGGAGAAATTTCTGCTGCTTTCTTCGTAGTTCCACATGCCAAAGTTTTCCTTGCTAAGTACTGTAAAGGTTACACCAAGTCAGGACCTGTCTATAAACTTGGTGGATTTGGCTTTGTAAGATCAAGATTGCATCTTTTTAGCTTTTCAGTCTGCTTATGATCTCCATCTTTAGCTGATTAATGTCACATATGTTCACTGAACTTTAAATTAAGTTACTTTAATGTGACAAAGCTAATTTAGTAGGCAAAATTGTTTCTAACTTTTTTGACATTTTAATCTATCAGGTCTTTCCAAAGGGTTCTCCCTTAGCAGTTGATATCTCAGAAGCTGTTCTTAAAGTCTCGCAGAGTGGAGAGGTAAATCAACTGGAACAACAAATGCTTATTTCTTCAAATTGCTCTTCTTCATCAGCTGAGGAACAAAATCCTGGATTAGGACCAGAGTTGTTCTCAGGTCCATTACTGATTTCAGGTGTTATATGTGGAATTGTACTTTTGATCTCAATCGCTAGTTTAGTCAGAAAACACTGGCTATACTTAAGCTCTATAATTGCAAATAATGCAAATATAGTTCTTAGATGGCCTTGTTTGGTTCTAACTCAGTGCTACACAAGAATAGTTGGATCAAGATCAGTTAAAGATTGCAACACTGTGATGGAACAAAGACCAAATATTCAACAGAATGTTGAAATTACAGAGGCATTTTGATGGACCAAAAGCTGGTAAATCATGGACAACAATTGACCAACTGCTACTTTTCTCGTCTTATAATCTAAATGTGTTCTTGTATATATATGATTTTCTTCCTTTTTTCCAAGATCACCAGTTGTAATGAGCCAAAGAAAATCTTTGTGCAAGTTAATGTGAGTGATACATTTTGGAGGCTCTACTTGATTTTTGTGGATTCTTAAGGTGTTTTTGCTGATTGCATAACAATTAACAAGTATGGCAAATTTTAAAGACATTGAAGGCACAATCACCTTGCAGCATGGTCGCATCTGCATTAGCAGTCATGCCTTTTAAAGTTACTAGTATCTCATCTGTGATCTTGGACAAACAGATTCTCTCTCATGCAAACTAATACAAGGAACACTGAAAAGACTAACCTTTAAAGATTGTTAGCCATCAGTGACTTCAGTTCAGCAATTAGCATAAGTTAATCAGAAGTACTCCAGAATTGTATCACACTTTTTGGCAAGTTGACAAAATTCTCCATTCATGAATGAACATCACATACAAGTTCGCCTAACAAGTACATAAACAAGAAATGGATAACAAAGTGCTGAACATTGCAACAAACAGTGTGCTTCGTGAGACTCATCAATGACGGTATCTGTGACGCTTGAAGTTAAAGTACAAATGCAGAATTCCTCGGTCGAATATGCACTTGAACCCCTTTTTACGGGAGTACTCCCATTCTCTGTTAACAATTCAGAAAGCTATATCCATCTTTCTCTATGACATAAGTTGGAGCTCTTGCTTTGTCAACAAGATCAGGATAGAAGATATTGAATTTGTATCCCTGCACAATCTTTGGAGGTGGATTGTCATGATCATAATGAGTTTGATTATACTCGTTCCATTCATAACCAGTATGAACACTGTTAAGATACTTAGGCTTCCTTGGTCTATTCTTGTCATGCCACCAGTACTCCTGTGAATCAAGATTAATTTCATCATTTGAGCCAAACACTAAGTCCCTTCTTCCATTGCTCCCATAGTTTTAAAAGCCTTCTTCTCAAAGTTGTCTTCCGCAGGAATTGGGGGCAAAATCTTATCTTGGGCACGTCTTTCTTCCAAAACAGCCATACGTTTCCTCTCGACTATTGCCCTGTCCTCTTCAGGATCAACTGCTTCTTCTTTATCATCCCCGTGCACCAACACAGGATGCTGATACATTCCAATACAACAGACCATTTGAAGACTTGAACCCATTCTCTAGAGAATATTTTGGGCCCCATATAGCTAGCCCAGATGGAGCTTTTATGGGCCCATTTATCCATATTACTCCTTAATCTCGTATTAATTTTTGAAGAATATTTATTGTTTGAGAACTATTCCGTCTGTACACTTTTTTTTATCCGTTCCAAAAAGAATGTCACCTTACTCTAATTAGAAATAATTTATCTTTAAAATTCTTTTTTTAACCTTAATGGAATGATTCTCAGTCACACAAATATCTAAAAAACCACAAGTTTCAAAAGTTTTCCATTTTTTCTTAAAAATGAGACGGAGGAAATAATATATTTTGATGTGGAAATATTGTCATAGTGTCATGATTTTTGATATTCAAATTTTAGGAGAGTAAAACTCTTCGATAGAGTCATTGTTATCGTCCAAGATAATGTTATGGAACTTTACATTTTTGAATTTGAAATGTATTTTTTTTTTAATAATCCTATTTTTCAATAATTTTTGAATCAATGGTATTTTACATGAACTGGAAAATAGCTACTTTTAAAAAATTTCCTTTGATCAAATGGATAGATTAGTGTGATTAATTGATTGATTACTGTCACTGCCTAATAATAAACTCAATATATTCTTTGGTTGTTAACTATAATATCGATTTCATTGCTTATGTGACTCTTATTTTAATCTTGGAACAGTAGTTGATTATGTGACAAAGACTAATTAATTAATTAATTATATGTGTATTTTAATAATCTTTTTCGTTTCTAAAGTGGTGAAGCTCTTGAAAGTCATGGAATGCACGATTTTGGAACCTAATTTTATAGTTTTTTTTTTTTGACTGTGTATTTGATCAAGGTTTTTCTTCTTTTAATATTTAAGAACTTAACATTTCATATTGAAGAAATTAATAAGGGAGAAAATGAATAGGTAAAGCATGGTTTTTGTTAGGGGATGAATAAACGTCAAGCCAAAAATCACATCATATCATAAATCGAGAAAACAAAAAGTCTAATTAATAATTTGCCTTGACTTGGTTGGTATTGGAAAAGAAAAAAACATTGTATCTATAGTTTTAAAAACTTATTTACATATAAACATTTATGTTGATATAATTTAAAAATATTTTTTTTATATTTTTTCATAGTTTTTATCTTTAAATATATTATTTCAAGTTTAACTTAATCCAACAAAAATTATAGTCCATAGATATTACTTATTAGTAATAACTTTAATGAAGCTCAAACAAAAAATATACTAATGATAACCAAAAAAATAATAATTCAACACTAAGAATAACAATAATGTTGAATATTTGCTTTTCGATTTTAGATTGGTTTAGACAATCAAAATACATAACCTAATTTTAGATTTTCTTTAGTGAAAGTATGTAATTAATATTTATTAAACTTATTTTAGCATGATTTATTAATTTTAAATTATAATCATTTTCATTATAACTTATTTATTTTTATTTTTAATCTGATTTTATTAGTATTATTTATTGAATATTTTAGTATCATCAGTCATATCAATCATTTTTTATGTTATTTTTTTTATTTTTAAATCACCTTAAATAGTTGTATTTTGGCATTACTAGAGAAATATTGAAACTCAAGATAATTATATGTTTATTATGAATACTTTATAGGAAAAATCTGAAAAAATTCAAAAACTAAGAAATCCAAAAAAAGTTCGAAGTTAAAAAACCCAAATTGTTAGATATTTAATTGTTAAGTGGAGCATTAAATTTGTAGTATTGTACATAAGTGGAGCACTAAATTTGTAGTG